>RPOG01003409.1:0-64434 GCA_008086565.1 Thalassoma bifasciatum
GGACATGAGCAGCTAAAGCAAAATGCAAGGAGACAAATGAAGGATGACACAGACAGCATGAATCAGACTAGGAAAGGTTGCATAATTCATTAAGACTGTCGGAGGAAATGGGACTGAGTGACCTCCTCTCTTCGCTGGTGGAGCAGATGATAGATTGGTACAGGCTGAGAGAGGGCAGCCTCAAGCAGATGGGCCATACGGCAAAGAGAAGGCACAAAGGCGTAGCCACTATTCTAGCCCACACGGAAGCCCCTCTTATTGGACAAGTCATTAAAGTTGAGGCTGAAATGGCGGTTAAAAAATGAGGGGAGACATTTGACCACCTACAGCTTGAAAACTCCAGAGGGCACGAATGCTCATCCATTGGAAAGTTATGCAGCTTAAGGTAACACTCCGCATTAATTGTCAACCTGACAGAAACAGAATTGTGACAGAAAAAGAGACTCAGGATTGTTTTTTTCCCCCTCACAAGTAAAAGTGTTTCATGTTCTCACTGAAAATACACCAACATATGCAGGAAAAACAGAGACAGTTTGAACGCACTTTGACAAATTAGGGTAATCTACAAAAAGAAATACATGACAAAAGTACAGATGCACACACTAAAGCTTCAGATAAAACAAAGGTATCTAAAGAGCACCTCACATTTACAAAAGTCTACCAAGAGGCTGGAAAACTGTGTGCTGAACTGTCCTACCTCAGTGTGTACATAACCCGGCCATTGCTCCACAGCCGCAGGAGACGGTTGGGTGTGGTGATCCAGTGGGCGTCCGATTTGCGCGAATTCCTGAAGAATGTGTCGGGAATCCAGATTTTGCCTACCATGTTGCTGTTGAGCATGAGCTGCTTCATCGTGCTGTTGAATTTTAGCCGACTGTCGTACCATGTTTGGGCAAAGAAGATGTCGATGGTGTACTCCTGCGACACAGTTAGACACAAAGTTTCCTCACTGAACATTAATTCAGCATTTCCTAAAAGGCCACAGTATTTAATAAAAACTAATTTGCTGAGAAAGAAAGCATCATTGCTTCTTTTGGGGCGCATTCCAGTTGTTTTAAGATCCCAAAAATGAAGAACAGGTTATCCCTTGTCTGTATGAACATCTAAACTCCTGCCTGGTAACCCAAAGAATGTGGAAGTAAACAAACTGTATTGTTGCTTTTCTTCCACCCACTTTTTTATTTTGTTCCCTAAACAAATTGAAACCAATTTAAACCATTCAAATTTCAAAATGCACTGCTCATTCAGGATGACGCTGGGACTTTTCACATCCGATTCACCTCAACTTTACGAAAAGTGGTTTTGTTGAAATTAATGGGAGAAAATTTGCACATTTCAAGACATTTTCCATGCCATTCACTCTTTCATTTATCCTTTCACCCCAAACTTCATTCAACTTTCAAAGCATTCAGCCATCATTTAGCTCTCTTCAGTGTGGGATAGTACAAAGTGAGGCTCATTGCTGACAGAGGGTGATGAGTAAAGATGGCAGCATGCGATGCACAGAGTTTATGCCAGTTTGAAAAAGTTTATAAGAGTGAATTATTATTTTTACCATTTTGTGGAGCCCAATTAACCTTTTTGGCTAAACACAAACTGACTGAGCCCTCAGGCAATCATGCCCAGCATTTTGTACATTCCCTTTCCGTCATAATTGTGTTATTTGCAAATTTGTATCAGGACTTGTAAAAGTGTTCTGACTTTTGCAAATTTGTCTCAAAGCTTGTAAAAGTGTTTGCATATTTTAAATTAGTTTTGTCCTTGGTAAAAGTGTTTTGTTTATTCTTCATTCTTTTGATTGTAAAAATGTTTTGTAAGATGTAAATTTATTTTAATTTTGGTTTGCACTTCTCAGCCACCGTACTTGACGGATATTTTCATGTCACACACAATATTACACTACCCATATGATTACATTACGCATATTGTGACATAGGAAGACATGCATGATTATGCATTAAGCAGATTTTTACATTACAGAAGGCATTACATGACACATTTTTTTCTGTACACATATTATCATGCATTACAGATATCAGGGATAATACTTTTTAATTTTTTCCCAAGTTTTTCTGGGGGGCTTTTTCATGCCATTAATTCAATAGAGTAGGACATGTTTAGCATTCAGGTGATAGCAGCCCTGAGCTGAGGCCAGAGCTGTGCTATTACACACAGGTTTTGGCGACCTAATTTTTTTGTTCAAGAAACCTTTTTGTTCATGTAATCAAACAACAATTTGCTTGGTCAGACAGTTCATACACTCCTCAAGTAGTATTAACTCCTTTAGATCCTCTACGGATTTAACACTTACACACCTGGCACCATTTGCCAAAAAGCACGCTTTTCTCTCGCGCAAACTCAACATAGTTTTGGTTGGCAGTTTTATTCATGATTTGAAACTATTGTCCGTAAGCTTCAGGCACAAGTTCATATGCTCAAAGCACCGTTTTCTTTGAGGTCTCATAATCAAGACTGTTCAATTGACAAACCTGCAGACACTTCTTGCGCTCTTCCTACAAAATACACTGGAGCAAAAGTGGCCAAAACTCCCTGGGCCAGCTTAACGCAGTGGCTGTGTGCTAAAACGTGCTAAAATATGAGAACAGTTCTGAGGTGCTAAATATTTTTAACGTGATAATATCACTGTAATTAATTAATCACAATGAACGTGTTGCAGTCCGGGCCCCAATAGTTGTACACTAGGGTGATCAATGGCTGCCTATCCCTTGGATATATTTTTAGTAATATGAATATGAAGTTAGGTCCATAGTTTACTGAAATGATAATTCACTTGTAAATCTTGACTAAATAAATGTAGCTAATCTCCCAACAAGCACTTGAAAATTACCGTATTTTTCGCACTATAAGGCGCACCTAAAAGCCTTCAATTTTCTGAAAAGCTGACAGTGCGCCTTATAATCCAATGCGCCTTATATATTGTTGCTTTCCCCAGCCTCGCGACTCTTAACCGTGGTTTGAAGCAGCTGGTTATGAAGTTATTTCCTGACTTGGCTCGTTGTGTCTACTGTTCAAATATTCACCTTCACTTAGGAGGACGGAGTCAGGTTATCTTGAGTGGAACTGGGACTTCATTCATCTTCTTTTTCTTAACAACAGTTATATTTCCCCTCTGCTCTCATTCAACGGCCCCCACACCCGCACACAACATGCCACTCTGTCTCCACTACAACGACGTCACACACACACACACACACACACACACACACACACACACACATGCATGCATACACTACCCATAATGCCACCTCCTTTAAGGGGGAGGCTCCCGCTGGTAACAATATGGATTCATATTGGTTAATTGTAGCTACCGTAGTCAAGAGGCGTCGCCGAAGTAACAGCGGTAAGAACGGTAGAGAGTAAAGTCCCACACCATTTGTGTGCGTAAAGACCCCAGAATGGCTCTTTGTAAGAGACAACGTTGAGATATTATTATTGCTTTGCACTATATTGAGCATCATTATTTTGTGCTTGCATTAACATTTGATTTACCGTAACGGTATCAGACTGTTTCTTTTATTTACTGAATCTCGGAAACGTTCCCCTCCACTACCTGATAAAAATGTTACACTATCTGTTATAACTTGCTGTTGTTGAAAGAACTGTGTCGCGAAAACACTACGTCACTGACATTACCTCGGAAAAAAATAAAGCAGCTGTTTATTCATTTTGGGAGTGAACGGAGTTGTGAGAATGTTGGTTTATATTCTATGAATAAAGTTTGACTGACTTATCTGATTTTTTTTGTTGACATTCCGTTTAGCGCAGCTCTATCTAGTGAATGCATAACGCAACCCCAGCCACTACTGTCGCTTCTATTCTATGCGCCTTATAATGCGGTGTGCCCTATGCATGAAAACAGTTTTAGAATAGGCCATTTATTGAAGGTGCGCCTTATAATGCGATGCGCCTTATAGTGCGGAAAATACGGTAGCTATTTATTTTGTATAGCTGTAACAAGTTCATCAGTATGTACTTTGTTGACTTGATTAATTGAGATCACATGCAAAATTTAGATGAATGATATAACTTTATAATTAGTATGTATAATGTATATACAACTATAATGATTTACATGGACACAGTAGCACTGAAGGCTTGAGTTGTGATGTTCACCAAAAGTTGGGCTCCAAATTGGCCTTACCTGATCATGCTAGGCAATGCTTGTATCAGCCCAAAACGAAATCAGTCCAGGTACAGTTGGCAGCCCTGTTCAATGATGGCACAGTTGACTTACCTTATGTGCAAATTCTACCTTCAAAGGAAGAAACTGATTCGATACTTAAACTTCTGAGAAGTTTCTGCTTAACTTCAACTCATCTGACCAATTCATTTCCTACCAATTTCTGCACGGCAGACCTCTGAAGTAAAGTGAAGTGAGTTGTTCTACCATAATTTCCATCTTGTTTTTACCTTTTTTGTACACAGAAGACCTCTGTAGTTAAGTGAATTGTTGTACCGTAATGTCCATCTTTCCATCTGAGCTTTTCCCAGCTCCTGGCCAAGAATTTTGGAGCTTCCAACATCTAAGACTTATTTCCTTTTGCTGCATTTTGTATGAGAATAAAACAGTTTAAAATGAAGAAAAACACAAACATAGAATTGGAGTTTAGAGGTTTAGTGAAAAAAAAATAAAAACTGCATCAAACAAAGCAAACAATTTTACAGGATAAACATATGTTTTACATATTATTTATGAGTCTTTTTCTCCTATTTAGTATACCAAAAATTATCTGACAGTATCACCAGAACCTCCAAAACTCCAAAGCTTCTCTTTGTACACAAGCCACTTGTGGATGTCTGCTCCTCATCACCGGACAACAGAAACTGGAAGCAGAGAGGAGAGAAGTACAGCAGCTCTCATAACCTATGCAGTACAAAAAAAGCATGGCACATTGTTTTTACGCAAATTTCAATCCTAAAAATCATGCTCACATAGTTAAGGATGACTTGAAACACTTAACTGAATCAGCAGAAAATATAACACTTGCATTATGTTATGCACAGCACGACACACACCCATACTTGCATACAATGCAAACACAGCATATTCATCTGTTCTAAGAAAGTTTCTGCATACTGTCAAAATTGAAATGATAACATCTTACAGAAAAGACTTGGTACAGTTCTTAAAAAGTCACTACACATTACAAGCATCAAACTACATATACAAACACATATATGAAGTAAAAATTAGATAGAGCTTAGTCCATCCTTAAATTCATCCCACAGACTATGACTTTTTTTTTGATTGAAGTTGCACCTTCAGATGCTCCATTTGTCTCAGAATCCTGCAGCTTCAGTGGAGGCTTTTAACCCAGGAGGATCTTTTTTTGGGGGGCATTTTCGGAAAAGCCGTTTTCTTTGTGTTTCCCTTTCATCTATCTGCTCTGTGGTCTGTGTGTTATTGCGGGCTTCTGTCGATGCTTGAGTGAAATTACCATAATAACCACATGTTGGCTGAAAAAAACAACTCCTCAGCTTTCACAAACCATTGGAATTTTTCTGGCCATGCAAACCATCAAGGAACAACAGACATTCAAGTGCGCTTGTGCAAATGTGTTGGTGCCGCCATAGAATGTATAATCAGTGGACCCATGACAGTCACCTCTAACTGAGGTCTCCACAAAAACCGCGATCCCTGGTGACTGGCTGCAGTAAAGGTCAAAATCTTCGTCTCCTCATGCAACCCAGATGAGATCCTTACGCTGCAATGATATGAAGATGTTATTTGGCTGCATTGTGTTCACGTCCTCTTTTTTCTGAGGAGTTGGTTAGTTGTCATACGTTAAAAACCGGATTATAAGTTTTGTTTCACGATGATTGACATGTAGTAGTCATGTGTAGTTTTTATCGGGGATATAAGAAAGTGAGCCAAAATGAGATTTGACCTTTGAAAGAAAAAAAAAGCTTTAATAAAGCATTGCTTTATTGTTACCTGATTCTCTTCTATGCAGACTCTGGCTGCACAATGGCAGCCAATGCCGGCTCCAGTAACGGGATTCATTTGGCTTCAAAACCGTAGGCGGAGCCACACTGTCCATTCTATATACAGTCCAGTGTTGTAGTACTCGTGTCCAAGTCCTGGACTTGTGACTCGACTCGGACTCGAGCTCTGGATGCATGAGGACTAGGGGAAGGACTCACAGGACTTGAGCTTATTTCTCCATTCATGCTTTGCTAAGTTTCATCTTTTATTTCTACTGGTCTCAAGTCCGAATTTTCAGGCTGCGCTGGCATTTGTGTTTGTTTACCTGCATGAGCATCCACATGCGTCTCCTTCAGCTACAGTGTGGGGCAAGACACCAAAGGGGGGGGCCACAGGTTGTGTTTTAGAATATTTTACTTCTAGAACTTGCAAACTCAGAGCTACAATTTCACATTGTGAAAAATGAGTAAGAGTGAAGACAGGGAGATTTGTATCTCAAACAGAAAAACAAGATTGGCGTCGTGGTGATATTCAGCCATCTGAAGACTGAGTGATTCCTCCTTCACAGAGATGATCCTGGGACAACTTGAAAAAGTCATTTTCTTCTGTTTCTTGTGGTGATTGTGGCATTAAATTGTTTGCTGAATTTAAATTACAGGATATCACAAATCCCCACACATTTCTCTCTCTTTCTGCTCTGTTCAGGCACCTCACGCCTTTTGATTGACAGGCAGTTTCAAAATAAAAGCACCTTCTTCAAAATAAAACTGCTTACAAGGCATGTGATACACAACATGAATCCTCCATTATGGAACTTAAATTTGTTTTAACAACTTTGAAACACAAAGGTACTTAAAGTTCCACTTGGTGAGTTCCTGTTTCCTCCTCTAGGGACTCTTGTAGGACTTGACCTGGACTCGACTCAGATAAAGAGGCCTCAGACTCGGATTTCTTCTTTGGTGACTCGTACTCCACTCAGATTTTATTTCGGTGACCTGGACTCGACTCGAACACCGCGGACTCGGGACTTGACACGACTCGACTTCGACACTGATACAGTCTACGGTGCCAACATATCAAGTTCTTCCACAGTTCATTATTTTCAAGTGATAAGATATTTGGAAATAGTTTCTAGTGCCACAATCGAGAGCAACTTATTGATCTCTGGTCAAAATTCTAACATTTTAACATATTTAGAGGTAGAGGGTGGTGGGGTTTGTTTTTCATGTTTTACCCAGGGGACCACTGGCAATCTGGCATACTGGGCAAAGACTGACGTGTCATTTGGACTGACTGCTCCGACACTTTTTGTATGTGGCATGACCGGCCCATTAAGCCAGTAGATCAGCAGCTGAATGATACAGGGCTTGGCCAATCACATTACACTTCTCTCCAAGTCCTGCTTGCATGAAGCATTCGAAAAAAAAACAAAAAAAAAAACAGTTGGCCCATGAAACACACTGGTCTGCAGCCTACTGGTTATTTTCTTTCCCATTTCAGTGCACTGAAGATCAGTGTGGGTTATCAGAGATAGAGAGGAAACGTAAAGGTGGCACTAAGAACCTTCCCCGAGGAAAAGAAAAAATGATCTACACACGAACGTTGCCAAATATGCTTAAACACAGTAGGACCTTAAAGAGTTTGCTTAGGATCTTTTACTGAAAAGTTTAAAAAGCCGGGACCCTTCTTGTTTTACCGTAACACCATCTATTCCATGAGCTGAAACCTGCATTTAGCATAAATCCGTTCGTTGATAGGCAGAGCAGCATGCAACAAGTTGGTAACTGTGTCCTTTGACATGAGAGAAAAAGGAGGAGGATGCCTGCACTATTTACTGCTCCTTCTGAAATCTGCTAATCAAGTCTTTACCAGTCAGCATCTGAACCATCATTTCTCATCTCATCTCACCCCTGTGAGTGCCAATCAGTGACTTGCATGTTTTCACTGCTAGATTTACATCTATAAATCATAGTAGGGTACACAGAGTAATTCACATCTCTACCATCGCATTACATGCCGATAAAAAGTCCTGTTGAAACTTTCATCTGGCCAACGTCAAACAATATCTGTATAATTTTTGTCCAGAAAAAGTCTAGTTTCTCAGGTCAAAGATACATGAATATGATCATATGTTGTTTGTGGATGTATCTGAATGAAATTGTTGCAATTACAAATGTTGTTGGGATGAATGTGTTGATTTCCTTTATGTGCATTTGAAAAACAACAACCTGCAACACTTTCAAGGTCTACTGTGGAGAAACAAGGTAAAAACAAGATGGAAATTATGGTAGAACAACTCACTTCACTTTACTTTAGAGGTCTGCTGTGTAGAAATTTGTGGGAAATTAATTGACTTGATGAGTTTAGGTTAAGCAGAAACTTCCCATAAGTTAAAGTAATGAATCAGTTTCTTGCAACTGGACTGATTTTGTTTTGGGCTGATACAAGCATTGCCTATCACGATCAGGTAAGGCCAATTTGGAGCCCAACTCTTGGTTAATATCACAACTCAAGCCTTCAATGCTGCCATGTCCATGTAAATAATTATAGGCCTAATTATAAAGTTATATAATTCATCTAAACTTTGCATGTGTTCTCAACTAATCATGTCAACAAAGTACATACTGATGAACTTGTTACAACTATACAAAATAAAGAGCTAATTGTCAACTGCTTGTTGGGAAATTGGATACAATTATTTAAGTAAAATTTACAAGTAAATTATCATTTCAGTAAACTATGGACCTAACTATATATTACTAAAAATGTCTTCAAGGAATAGGCAGCCATTGATCACCTTCTCTATAAATAGAATACAACCACATGTCAATGTTGGAATGATTCTCTATACATTTGGTGGTGAATTGTGATTTGATTTAAAATAAATGATTCACTAACTGTCACCTACTTACCATAAAATTTGAAGGAATCTTCAAATAAATTGGGAAAAATAGTTACTGAGAATTAATGACTTAGTTATGATCAAGTTCAGGCATTACTTTCAAGACGTTAAGTGCCTATTTTCACCCAAGTGTCAGAAAGATAGGGAGTAATTTCAGAGGATAAAGACACATTTTTCTAATTAGTACCTAACTACGATGACATTTGTGGACCGGCAAAGTAAAGTGTTACCGGCATTTACAGCAGTCAGTTCAAACCATTCAGACTTTGAAATGCAGAGCTTATTCGGACTACTGGGCTATGACCCATTTAAATAATAGTCCCTTATCAAAATGCCACTGATTTACAGAGGATGTGTAGCACAGAGAGTGTTTCACACAGATCAGTCTCCACTCGGGGAAGCTGTCTGTTCATAACTTAGTTTTATCTTAATTTCATAAACCATCCACTCATTTTTGGAACAAGGATCGTTCTTTTGTTATGCACAGCAGCCTAAATTTGATAATGAAACCAGCAGAGCAAGAAGGGAAATCAGGAGAATCAGTCTCACCATGTTGATGGGGTCTACTGGTCCAATGCTGTTGACGTACACAGCTGTTTCAATCACTGTTGGCCTCACTGAAACACAAACACACACACACACACACACACACACACACACACACACATAAAGACATACTATGTTGACAAAAAGTGTATCAATATGTTTGCAATTACTTTTCAGGAAACTCAAATCTGTTTGCTTTTCAGCTGTTTAAACTCTGCCCCAAAGTGTCATGAGCCAGTTGGGATATCCTTTTGTGATAACCTCATCATTTCAGCAAGTCTCATGAAGGATTCTTGAAGATCTCCTGCTATATATTTTTTAGAACCAAGTGTTTTGATCAGTTACAGAAAGATTCAGATTAAGTTGCCAAGGTTTGTGAATCTGCACACAATTGGTCTGAACATCAAGTATTGGAACTTTATATTGGTGTTTGAAATACCAAAGCAGGTTACCCCTCTTTAAATTAAATGCAGAATAAAGGTAGATACGTTGATACCAAATCCTGCTCAAACAACAAGAGAAGACATAATTTAAAAGAACACAAAATCAAACTTCTATTTGAACCTTTTTACCGCTGTGGGCTGATGCTTTGTTGAAACAGAGTTAAAACCTTCAACATACAGTGTATCACAAAAGTGAGTACACCCCTCACATTTCTGCAGATATTTAAGTATATCTTTTCATGGGACAACACTGACAAAATGACACTTTGACACAATGAAAAGTAGTCTGTGTGCAGCTTATATAAGAGTGTAAATTTATTTTTCCCTCAAAATAACTCAAAATATAGCCATTAATAGCTAAACCCCTGGCAACAAAAGTGAGTACACCCCTTAGTGAAAGTTTCTGAAGTGTCACTATTTTGTGTGGCCACCATTATTTTCCAGAACTGCCTTTACTCTCCTTGACATGGAGTTTACCAGAGCTTCACAGGTTGTCACTGGAATGCTCTTCCACTCCTCCATGACGACATCACAGAGCTGGCAGATATTCGAGACTTTGCGCACCTCCACCTTCCGCTTGAGGATGCCCCAAAGATGTTCTATTGGGTTTAGGTCTGGAGACATGCTTGGCCAGTTCATCACCTTTACCCTCAGCCTCTTTAAGTAAAGCAGTGGTCATCTTAGAAGTGTGTTTGGGCTCATTATCATGCTGGAACACTGCACTGACACACAGTTTCTGGAGGGACGGGATCATGCTCTGCTGCAGTATTTCACAGTACACGTTGGAGTTCATGTTTCCCTTAATGAAATGTAGCTCCCCGACACCTGCTGCACTCATGCAGCCCCAGACCATGACATTCCCACCACCATGCTTGACTGTAGAACATGACACACTTATCATTGTACTCCTCACCTGGTCGCTGCCACACATGCTTGAGACCATCTGAACCAAACAAATTAAAATTGTTCTCATCAGACCATAGGACATGGTTCCAGTAATCCATGTGCTTTGTTGTCTTCAGCAAACTGTATGTGGGCTTTCTTGTGTACTAACTTCAAAAGAGGCTTCCTTCTGGGGTGACAGCCATGCAGACCAGTTTGATGTAGAGTGTGGCGTATGGTCTGAGCACTAACAGGCTGACCCACAACCTCTTCAATCTCTGCAGCAATGCTGACAACACTCCTGCGCTGATCTTTCAAAGAAAGCATTTGGATGTGACTCTGAGCTCGTGCACTCAGCTTCGTGGACGACCAACACGAGGTCTGTTCTGAGTGGACCCTGCTCTTTTAAAACACTGGATGATCTTAGCCACTGTGCTGCAGCTCAGTTTCAGGGTGTTGATAATCTTCTTGTAGCCTTGGCCATCTTCATGTAGCACAAAAATACGTCTTTTAAGATCCTCAGAGAGTTCTTTTCCATGAGGTGCCATGTTGGAACTTTCAGAGACCAGTATGAGAGAGTGTGAGAGCTGTACAACAAATTTGAACACACCTGCTCCCTATGCACACCTGAGACCTCGCAACAGTAACGAGTCACATGACATTTTGGAGGAAAAATGACAAGCAGTGCTCAATTTGGACATTGAGGGATGTAGTCTCTTAGGGGTGTACTCACTTTTGTTGCCAGGGGTTTAGCTATTAATGGCTATATTTTGAGTTATTTTGAGGGAAAAACAAATTTACACTGTTATATAAGCTGCACACAGACGACTTTTCATTGTGTTAAAGTGTCATTTTGTCAGTGCTGTCCCATGAAAAGATATACTTAAATATCTGCAGATATGTGAGGGGTGTACTCACTTCCGTGAAACACTGGATCCAGATAAATTCCACTTGCCTCCTATGTCAGGTCGCAATTTGTTGTCGTATCCATGCAGCAGTTTGTTCAGGATCGAAGTCACATCACTCTCATGGACCTTTGGTGATAACACCCAAGTCTTGTTAATGGGCACATCTTCATAGTCTTCCTCTTCCTGTTTGCTGGGTCCAATGGCAGCACTGTGGGGAGTAATCAAAGACGCTGTTGGAGATAAACAAAAACTGTTCACATTTTGTCAGACAGTGCCTGGAATTACTGTGTTTACTGTAAAATACCAAGTCACAGCTGGGTTCCCTTTAATTGCGGAGTCCCAATTAACCACAGGGTATAGCAGTGCGTTTTGACAAATAGGTGCCTGTTTCAAATAAACTCTGGGAGTTTTTTACTTTAATTCCAAGAAGAAGAAGGCATTGCTGCTTCATGGCTCCCCCCTGACCTAATGTCAGTCACGTCATTGCTGCTGATCCCAACTTTAACTCTTCCCTGGATCCAATGAGATCGCTTCCAAGATTACTTTGGTTGATCAATCATTCTTTTTTGAACTGTTATTCCTTTTTGGTTCCCTGTTGACAAATGGACCGATCAGTGTTTAGAGACTCTCAAGGCAGGCAGATTGCTCCGGACAAACTTTGTTTCAGTTCAAAAAACTCTTTAAACTGAACTATCTCTGCTGTTAACTTCTTTTTCATTCATCAGGAACCATTTAGTGTGGGTTTTGTGCCGTTGGGTTTAAATATCATTTAAGACTGCTGACTTATTCGTTTGCCTGTTTTATGTGATTTATACAGAGTCAGAGGGTGAACTGGAATTTCCTTGTTTATCCTGAGTTTTCCTCAACTATTGATTTCCCTGAAAGATTTCCCCTTTGTTTGGTAGTGCAATTAAAAAAGTCTGAGCATAGCAAAGCAGCAGCTAGACACTTCTCTGTCAACCCCAAGAGAGTGAGAGATTGGCGAAAAGAGAAAACTGAACTCCAACATAGGGCTGGGGGATATATCGAATAAACTCAATATATCGTGGGTTGTTGCACGCGGGATGTATAAAATGACTATATCGCGACCATCGAGTATAAATTGCCAGGAAAATGTTTTGAGACGTCAGTGTGTAATTTTCTTCGTAGTTGCGTTTCTTTCACTCTCTGCTGCTGCTTCTCACACTAAACAGCTCACTCCCCCGCCCATCCAGAAAACTCTCCTGCGCATGCGTGTTTTTAAATTGGGAGACGAGAGAAAAGACGCTGCTTTGGCACCTGTGTGATCCTCACCTGACTATCCAGCTCTTCATGACAAAGAAGAGAAACAAACGCGACATGTACTTAAGGTTCAGTTTCATTCTGTCTGAGCTTCATTTGGCGTTATTTACCACTGAATACCAAAAAAATGCGAGCTGAGATGTTTCTAGAAAACAAAGTTTTACAGCGTCACCACAAACGTACACAAAGGTCTAATAACGCTCTAAAAATAAAACTCTGAGCTGTTAAGTAAACAAAGGAAGAAGGAGAGTTGTCTGTCGTGTTGCACATCAAAGATTCCCACAGACGTTTCATGGAGCATTCATTCACGCGTCTCGGTTTATTGCCCAACTAACTCCCTGCTATGAACCTGCGTGTCCTTCAAAATAAAAGCATACTGTAAAACTAGCATTATACCACAAAATTTCAGTGAGAGCCCAGGCTCAGAGACAGAAGTCACTAACAGAGTCCTTTCAGCTCGACCAACAGTAGACAAGTAGCTGATTTATGGAAATAAAAGTTAGATTAAGTCATCCCCAGTTTCAGTTCATGTTATTTTCAAATTTTTTCAATCTCCATTGTTGTAATTTTAGAAATCTATTGAGATAGTCATGTGATGCATTCAACCAGATAAATAAATCTGAATGAAATCTTTTTACTGGAATTGAAAACATGTAAATATATTAAGTGTGTTTTGGAATGAAAGGTTTGTTAAACTTGACCTGATTTTGATTTTTCCCTTTTTGGCAGCAAATTTTATAAATCTTACTGAAAGGTCTACTTGAAGGTGTCATGTAATTAATTAAAGGGTTGAATTGAACATTTAATATAGTGATTTACAGGAGAAATCAAAATATCCAGATATATATCGTGTATTGAGATATAGCAAAAAAGTATCGAGGTATTGATTTTTGGCCATATTGGCAGCCCTACTCCAACGTCTCTCTAAGGAGGACAGTAAAAAGGCCAGGCTGCATGGTGGAGGTAGGAAGAAGACTAGTTAAGTAAGGAGCTGAAGTTAAGCTCACGGGAATGGGTTATGAGCAAGTGGGCGTGTCATGAAGGAATGTCTCAAGATCTATGCTGCTGTGAGTGACAGGACAGACGGGAAGTTTGCTGGGAGTGCTGGTCAGCTCAACCTTTTAATGGCATAAATAAATAATATGATTGAATTTACCATATACTTCCTTCTTTCGCTGAGCAAGATTTTTGAGAGAAAGGAATTCAACACCTGTCCAAAAAAGTCACCTGGTTCCTAACAAATGCCTCAGCAATTTTTACAGTATATTCATATGGTATATTTTTATGGCACATGGAATAACAATGCAGTCATCTGACAGGTGTGTGGCAGTAGGTAAAACAATCTATGGCTGATGGTTTCATTTTTTAGTAATAAATAACTGACTGTAATGTTTTCCACTGATTGTGACTAAAACATTTCTTATCCTCGATACACCCCTGATCAAAATTTTAAGACTAGTTGAAAAATGTAAGAATTTATATTTTGCACTGTGGTATCTTAAAACGGTCCTTGCAGAGTTTCACACTGCAAAAAGAAGAAGAGCAAGACAAAAGAAAGAGTAAGTAATTGATTGAAAACATATTTTCTTGATACAAGTGTTTCCAAGAGGCTAGTGGGAACACTGCTCCATGAGGTGAAGATAATTATAGCTTCATGTTTGGCATTTGTTCTCAATGTAATTTAGATAAGGGAAACATTAAAAAAGTCTGAGCGTTGCAAAACAGCAGCTAGTTACTTCTCTGTAAACCCCATGCTTCAAAACAGTGAGGTGAAAGTCCTCTGTCAGGCAGACATTGTGAACTGCTGTACTGTCCTGTTCAAAACCCAGTCATTCGCACACAGACCAGGGCCCTCAGTCATGAGGGATGCCCCCTGCAACATCTCCACATAATCTGTTGCTGTTTGACGCACTTTCACAAGCTGAAGCTTCCATTGAAGGACGAAGTAGCCCAAATCATGATGGCAGCCCCTCCACTATGTTGCATAGAAAACATCTCTCTCTCTGATGCCGTCTGATGGTTACTGGTCTGCAGACAGCACCAATAATGGCCTTAATTTGGGTCGAGGATTATCCTGAGTCTTGATTGGCAACCAAGCAGGTCCCCTGGCTCACAAGTGAAATGTTTTTGTCTTTTGACTTTTTTGTTCCATAACCCTCAGGATCTCTGAAGAAAACAATAATGCCTATCTCTGTCTATTAACAGCGGATTTTGTCTGCGATTTTAAACTTTTGATTAGCTGATGAACAGACTAATTAAAGTAAAATTTAACTCTTTGCTATAAAATGCTTACTCAGTCTTCTTTTTTGTCTCAGTCACCTTTGTTTATTCATCCATTTATTTATTTATTTATTTTCTCTTTTGTTGCTTGTTGAAAGTGTACATGGAACCTTGTTAGGATCCAAGAATGCAAAATGCAAATATGTGCAAAATTTCATCTGGTCTTACATTCAGATGTAGAAGTGCTACAGTAGAATATGAGGCCATGCGCATCATATGGTTAAGCTTTTGCTATTTGAAGTGATGTTCCAGCATTATTGCTGAAACCTAAATGCTGTGTTGAGCACTGATACCCCTTTTCCACCAGTTCTAGTTCCATGCTGGTGCTAGTGCTAGTGCTTAGTTGGTCCTAATCCCGTTCTTCCTAAGAACCTATGTGGTTTTCCACCAGCGAGTGCCGAATCAAAGCCATGCCTTTACGTCATCGTTAAACGTCAGTATGTCACTGGAGTCAGCCTTACAGGGGGAGGCATTCACACACACACACACACACACACACACACAAACACTGACTTACACTGAGGTTAGGTGCTGCTGTGCTGACAGAAATTATATTTTTTTACTCATGCACCGTAGTCATATAGACAAACACAAAGCTTATTATCATCCAGAGGAACTTCCACATGTGGGCTACACAAGGTGTCAGTCTGACTCCTTCAGCATCTGGTCTAATAATAATAATAATAATAATAATTAAAATAAACTTTATTTATATGGCACCTTTCAAACCTTGAAAAGTGCAAGTTTACAGGCAATAAAAACAACAGATCTCTGAAAACCAATTCCAGTAAAATCAGGTAGCAGAACAGGTAGAAGAACAGGATCCACTAAACTTAGTTATTAAATGTGCAAAATTTAAACAACGAGGTAAAACACATAATTAAATAAAATGAAATTAAATTAAAAACTCAACTAATTGGTCTAATCTGGATCATGGATGTAACTGTATAAAAATTTAACCTCACGGTTATTTGACCAAATCATCACGGTATTCGGTATTATTGTGGTATTTTAAAAAAATGTGTTCAGTATGTTCAGAAAGCACTGATAGACCTATAGGGGGAAGGGTCTGCTGTGTCATATTCAATCCTATAAAGTTTTCCACCTGGGAAATAAACTTCTCCTTGTCTATGGTGTCAGATTACGTCTGGGTCTCTGACCTGCTGAGGATTTCTGGCTCTGGGCCACTGAGTGACGCAATTTTGATTTACAAGGATGAAATTTAAGAACAGGAGCAAGAGCACAGCGTTTTATTTTGAAATGACCAGAAGCCCTATTTGTTTTGCCTGTCTTTCTTCCTGTTTCGTGCTTTGCAGAAATTAACATGCTTTCTGCAGCACACTCCAACAAAAACAAACTTAAGCAAAACAGTTGTGAGCGCCACAGACTTTCCACAGCACAGGCTGTGTGAATGATCTAATTGAAAAGAATGGAAGCTAAGCGCAGCATGGTGCATGGCCCTGGCGTTCCACAGCACAGATGCTTTATGTGTAGATTGGGGTTAGAGGGATGATAAATGTCTTGAGCGCTGTCTCCTCCTTCTGCCATGATTCAATTTCTAATCTCAAAAAAGTTTTTTTTAAAAAGCGTGGGCTACACAGTGTACCTGCCAGGGTTGTCAAAAGTATCGAAATTCTGAAAAGTATTGATACTCAAACGCCGTATCCGGATACCATACTGCTTTCATATCAATACCACCCTGCACGCGCCCGCCGCGCATTCTCTGCAGGCAGCCTGCATATGTCAGTTGAGACTCGGGAGAGACGTCTCTGCTACGACGCTCGCAGTGGTACATAATGTTGGCTGCAGCTGAAGATGGCTAGTGCGGCGGCAGGAGGGCCAGACCAGCCGGTCTTGGTTGAAAATGAGAAAGGAAAAAGCCTCATTTGGAAGTATTTTGCTTACGAGGCAAATGAACGAGGTAAACCAAAAGACCCCGACAGGCCAATATGCAAACAGTGCTTTAAAGCAGTGGCAACGAAGGCGGGTAGCACAACGAATTTGGCGAAGCATCTGAAAGACCGACACCCTGGCCTTTATGAAGAATTCCAACAGGTCAGTAAAGCTCCTGTTCATAATTTACATATCTGTAATACAGTGGTTACTGATGATAGTCTAGCCCGCACTGATGGTTGTGTTGTTATTAGCTGTAGCCGCGGCCAGCGCCCAACGGTAGTCCGTGAAAGGTCTTTGCACGCTGAGTACGTTTTCTTGGTCCGAAATACACGCACGTTGATAAAGGAATCCAACCCCATGTTATGTCAATCATCTTTGCGCCGAAACTTTCGTCCATACAAATATTTTTCGGGACAGGTTCGATTTGCTGCGTCTTTTCGCATCTGTCTAGGTCATTTCCAGGGTTGTTTGACTGCTCAGAGACACCGTAGGCAAATTGCAGCGGTATACTTTCACATTTAGCAACACATTTTCTGTAATTCCCATCTTTGTTAAGATCAGATGACGAATATAGATTTGTTTATTTGTGTGGGTGGATGTGCGCGCATCTGTGTGTATGTGTATTTGTGTGTGTGTGCGTGCGCGCCTCTGCCTGTCAGCGAAAGCCCAGGAGCAATTACTTTGCAGAAATGTGGGTTTTTCTTTTTAAAATGTGGTGTAAAGTGAATGAAACTTATCTAGTGACATCCTGAAAAACACCTGAAGCTTCAGATTAATTCCTCAGTTTCTTCACCTGCAGGTGAAACTTTCTTGCTCCTTTCCCGTTTACAGGTGGATGGACCCAGTGACTCTTTTTTTCTCACGTCGTAAAAGAACCACACGATCATCTTCACAGCTCGATGATGATTCCATCTCGCTCTTACTGCTAAATTTCGCAATAAATAGGAAATTCACGCATCGGATTCAGCATGTAATGTGCCTGTGTGCGACGTATTTTTTCTGATCATGGATCAGAAAAAAAGCGCATCCGAAAATTACGGACTCAGTGTGCAAAGGCCTACAGCGGTTGGCTTGCTGCTTAGTGAATGTTGATTATTTTGTTATCAGCTTGCCGCGGTTTGCTTGCTAACGTGACTGAAACGTGTTTTCTTCTTTTAAAGAAGCAGACTGAAGCTGAATGAAGTCGACCTGCAATCAAACCCAAAACCATACAGCCGTCTCTACCATCTTTATTCGAAAAACAGCTAATGTATGACCCGAAGTCTACCGAAGCTTTGAAAATCAACAGAGCTGTGGCAGAGTACCTCTGTGAGGATCAAGTGCCCATTTACACCGTGGAGAAACCTGAGTTCCAACAACTCCTCATGCAGCTTAATCCACGATATGTTGTTCCATCAAGGAACCACTTCATGTACAATACATGTGAAATCCCTGAGTTGTACAATACAACAAAACAAAATCTCATGCAACAGCTTCAAGGGAAACAATTCTTTGCCTGCACAACAGACCTTTGGACCAGCAGAGCTGCATCCTCCTTCATGGCTGTAACCTTGCAGTTTATCACAGAGTCCTGGGACATACAGAGCTGGTGTTTGAGCTGTGTTGGTTTGTGCTCTGAGCACACAGGGGACAGCTTGAGAGAAGCTTTGGAGGAGATAGTGCAGGAGTCATGGAACCTGGATCTGACCAACATGGCAGCCATCACCACAGATAATGCATCAAATAACAAGAAAGCATTTGAGCAGCACTTCACATGGATCCCATGCTTTGGGCATAACTTGCACTTGGCTGTCAACAAGGCTCTGGGTATTGACAGTGTCGCAGGAGCACTCTCCAGATTAAGGAAAACGGTGGCAGCTTTTACCAGGTCTCCGAAGATGACATGACAGCTCAAGCAAAAACAAAAGGACTTGCAGCTGCCTGAACACAGACTAATCCATGATGAGACAACACGGTGGGACTCAGCGTTTGAAATGGTGGAAAGATTTCTTGAGCAGCAGCAAGCAGTCTGTGCAGTTTTGGCAGATGACTGGAAAAAGTGGTACCTCATGCCCAAAGATTCAGACATCACTATTCTTGAAGCCATAAAACAGGTATCTAGCCCAATAAGCTCCTTCACTGATGCTCTTAATGGGGAAAAGCATACCACTCTGTCATCTGTCCTGCCCTTAACCTGGAAGATATTTTCCACTTTAACAACAGAGGAAGGCGGAAGCCATAATCTAGAGCATCAGATGAAAGTGAAAATAAGAAACGATCTGGAGCACAGATATGAGGACAGACACCTGCAGCTGACATTAAACACAGCCGACTTTCTTGACCCCAGATTTAAGGACAGCTTTACCACCGTCAAAGAAGAGGTGAAACAGTTTCTTGTGGATAATCCACCAAGTCTGCAGACTCAGGGGGTCCCAGGTTTACAAACTTCACCTTCAACCCAGCCTACACAGCCAAAGAAGTCTAAAACAGATCTAAAGGAACTTCTTTCAAACATCCAGGGAGAGAAAAGGAGACATGGAGGAGATACACCAGCAGCACCTGCAGATGGTGATCCAGAGTGCAGGTCCAGGAATGAACTGACACTTTACCAAACCATGCCTGAGCTGAGTGCTGAAAAGGACCCCTTAACATGGTGGAAAACACATGAGAGCGCCTTCCATACTCTTGCCCGATATGCCAAAAAATATCTGTGCATAGCTGCTTCAAGTTGTGCCTCAGAGCGGGTATTTAGTTAATCAGGGCTCATTTGCAACCCAAGAAGGTTAAGACTCACAGAGGAGCACATTGACATGCTTGTCTTTATTGCAAAAAATCTTCAAACAGCAAAAAAATGTCAAAACCAGTGAGACAAAAACTTAAAACAGTCATTTACAAAATTAAGTAAACCTTTATGTGCCTTTAAAAAATTGATGAATATGTGCACTTTCAATTTCAGTGTGCCTTTGATGAATTTGTGCACTTTTCAATTTCAGTGTGCTTTTGATGAATTTGTGCACTTTTTCATTTCAGTGTGCTTTTAAGAAATATGTGCACTTTTCAATTTCAGTGTGCTTTTGATGAATTTGTGCACTTTTTCATTTCAGTGTGCTTATAAGAAATATGTGCACTTTTCAATTTCAGTGTGCTTTTGGTGGATATGTGCACTTTTCAATTCCAGCCTTTAAAAAAGTGTAGCTGAGATTATCACAGTTTTATTGTGTAATGGTTTTGTTAACTGCTGTTTACTTGTATAGTTTAAAAGTTTTTGTTTTATGACCATTTAATGATTCTATTTAATTTATTATGTACCTGGAGTTCTGTTTGTTTTAATGGGTGTTAAATACACATTGTGTTTGCCTTTTTAAGCATTTGTCATTATTTATGCCCCAGTATCGAAAAATGGTATTGAGTATCAAATATTTTTCTTTGGTATCGGTATCGAGTTTGAAATTTTAGTATCGTGACAACCCTAGTACTTGCATGGCTAGTTTGAGAGGTTCTGATCAAGCTGGGACCCACACCGTTTCTAAATGAAAATGGTAATTGTTATTGTCAGCATTTTTCATCATCTGGACTGGGAATCCTTTTTTTTTAACTATACAGACGCAAGTAATCTGCAAAGCTTTCCGCTAACACTCACACACACTGCTTTCATCAGTCGAACACTTTGAGGATTGTGCTAAGATTTCCTCTTACTGTTTTCTATTATAAGACCCTGGGTTTCAGTTGCAGACTATACCAGGTCTCTGTGAGCTCTCATTTCAGGGAAGAGACTAGGGTTGTCAAAAGTATCGATACTCTGAAAAGTATCGATACTGACACGCCGTATCCGGATACGATACTGACTTGCCATGGTATCGATACTATAGTGCGCGTGCCTGAGGGGCCCGCCGCGCGCACTCTGCAGGTAGCGTCCGTCAGCTGTGAGAGCTCACACTGCGCCCGCAGTTGCAGGGCTTGTTATAACTGCTGCTACATCTGGCTAGAGCTGCGGTAGAAGGGCTTAAATGTGTCGGCGAAAAGGACAAGTAGCTCAACTCATTTGGCAAAACACTGTGAGGACCGGCACCTTGGCTTTCATGATGAACTCCAACAGGTTAGTAAAGCTCCTGTTCTTCATATACTTTATTGTACTAAACTGATGTTAGTCTGGACGGTGACCCACATTAATGTTGGTTGTTTTGTTATAATTCCCTGTTGCTACTGTAGACCGCGCTAGCCGCGTTTAGCTGCTGGTCAATGAATGTGAACTGTTTTGTTTTGTGTTGGTGTTAGCCGTTAGCTGCGGCTAGCATCCGTTAGCTCGCTAGCGTAACTCAAACGTGTTTTTTTTTTCCAAAGATGCAGACTGAAGCAGAGAGGAGTCAACCTGCAACTAAACCTCAGAAATTACAGCCAACTCCACCACTACTGTTTGAAAAACAGTGAAAATATAATCCCAAGTTTCCTGAAGCAAAAAAAAAAGATCTGTGGCAGAGAAGATCTGTGAGGATCAAGTGATGTTCAAAATAACTGGTAGTTGTTTACTTTTATAGTACACCTGTCCGTAGACTAGTAAAATCAGCACCATCTAAGGATGTGTTTTCAGCCGCCCTGGCCCAGACCTCTTAGAGCCTACTCATCTTTAATTGATTGTTGACGTTTAACTTGATGGATCAGATAACACATTTTAAATTTTAAACAGCGCCCCTGCAGCTGCAGCGCGCACAGTGTATTGCAGCTGTGTGAGGAGTGGAAGGAGGTCAGGTTCCCTCTGCCTCCTTTGAAGGAAAAAAAAAAAAAAAACGTGTCACCCAATCAGATTCAAGTCAGGCTCGCAGTCATCATCATTCAGTTGACGGCCAACGTATCATAAAAAAAAATAAAGGAGGCCAGAATCAAGTAATATCTAACCAATCACAAACTATCTTTCATCCACTTTCTGCTCTGCACCGATCTCCGACCACTAGCAGCCAGCCTAACTGTCTTCAACAAACTTTACACTCCAGCACTGCAGACAGACCGCGAGCTAAGCTAGCGAGTGAAGATGGACGGAGATGAGGACCTCGAGTTTCTCATAAGAAACAATTTTACTAAACTTCTTCGTGTTTTTTTCTTTTTTGTTAAATCAGTGGCTTAATTTAGTTGAACGCAACTTTGGAGTTATATTATTATGATCACCCTTATAAATCTCATATAATTAGGATATGTTCTCGATTGCAACCCGACTGGCTTCCTCTGTGAAATTGGTCACGGGCCGCCACTGAAGCAGAAGTTTAGATGAGAGAAAGTACTGAAACACTGACGTCTTGTTGTTTATGAATATGGCACATAAATAAGGGCAGCTGACCAAATAGTTGTAGAAATTAAAATCAATATAATCACAAAAGGTTAGAACATGGGTTAAAAAAACAACAATTAACCTGAACATGACCATTATAAAAAAAAAACAGTGTCATGATAAAAATCAGTGTCCCACTATTACAATTAAATCAAGAAAAAAAAATTACATAATCCAACAGTGAAGTCATCAACCCCAATTGAGAAAGCTTGTTGAACTGTTAACAGCATACACAAGAATCTCTGTCTTTGTTTCTGAGGTAGCTGTTGGTTAAATGGAGCAATATGATGATTTCTTTTATATTAAGCACTGATGAACCTTAACTACTCTTATACAAAGAGCACAGTCAGACATGAACAAGGCCTGGGCCTCTTTAACACAGTATTGTTAAGATGAAGGACTCTCCAAGGAGACTACAGGCAGATTTTGCTTATAAAGCATTCATTTGCTCTGTGCTTATGTCAGCAAACAAGACAACAAAATCAGCTGTCACTGCAAACAAAAAGCTATTTGCTCTGTGGTCATTGGAATAAATTTGAATAAAGCTGCTTTTCTATCATCTTCTGTTTCTACACTGTGACTATAAAATGTATACAGGTTAAAGCATGGGCTTATCTCAGACACAAACGAACACTGACACTCAAAGGATTTAGAATGAAAGGATGCTTAGTGAATACAGAGTAGAAAAAAGAATAGAATATTAGAATACTTTTTTTTTCTCAGGACTATAGTCAAACCACTGTAGCTGTTGCTGTGGCAGTATTTATGAGTTTCTTTGTAGCCCTGCCATGCTGTGTGTCTGCTCAACATGGCTGAACTCTGTCTTCGCCAAGGTGTTTCTCTGCCTTTCCCCTGTTAATGAACATGTAACTGATACTGTAAAGAGACCCAAGGACTTGGCTTTCAGCCCAAGCCACTAATACAAAGGATATGACCTCAACCAAGGCTACAGGGACAGAGGTAGCTCATCTGTGCCCTCACCTGGAAAGCAGAAATGATACTGTGCAAGATGCCACTTATATCCAAAATAATGTACTCCACATAAATAAAGGAAAAAAAAACAGCATCGATTTACTGCTGTACTTTCAGAAAAATCTATTTCACATCAACGCTACTCGTGTACTTTGTCTTTTGGAATATGCCATGTTTGTTTTCTTTAATGCATCAATCCAGTGAACTGTTGAACTCAGCATTTATGACACAGGTCTGACGTCCGAGCTCCATATATCACTTCAGGAACTTACAGAAGATGAGACACCTTCTTCAAGGAGGTGTTTGGTGTGAGAGCCAGTGGAGTGCTGGCAGGGCTACGTCTATGAAAAAAATATGTCTCTGTCATACATAGCAGGCCTTCGAATGACAGAGCAGACAGCAGAACCAGCATCTTCTAGCACTGAGAAAGGTCATCTAGCCCAATGAATTTGATTATTTTCGGGTTACTTCCTTGGCCTTCTGAATGTCACACTCATACTGCCGAGTGTTGCCAAATGTGGGACGGCCCATTTGACTGTTACTGCCCTTGCTGTCTTCTTTTCATTCTGTGCCGTTAGCCTTGAAAACTCATCAAACTCGGCCAAGTGTTTGTTCTCTCAATGTTGAATTAAATTGGTTATGTTGACAACTTTTTATTTGCTTCCTTCATGTGATATTTTTCCGTGGCATGTTGCAAAACGCAACTTTTAAAATCCTCACAAAGCCTGTGACAGCATGTTTGTTGAGGCTGCCACTGGATAATGAAAGGCATTGATCAGCGTTCATGGATTGCGTTCTATTTTATGGCTATAGGCCGATAATAATCAGTGTGATAACCAGGGAAGGAAAACAGAATCCGCCAACAAATATTCAGACCAAAAGAGAGGAAACCACATTCAGCTGACGTAATAGAAAGAACTGACTGTATTACATGTTAATTGTTGGGAGTTTCATCACTAAGTTCAGTACAAGCAAACTATTTATGTAAGGTCCATTTTCAGTTCACTGTAACCCACCAGGGATACCGCTTTCAGCACTGAGCCAGGGTGGTTTCTGCTTGAGTTCAGCCCAAGTTTTGAGTCTCAGCTGTGAAACAAAGTTTTACCGAAACTGCCTGCTTGGGCCCTGGAGGCTTTTTTTTCTGATTCTGCAACAGTTCAGTCTGTCTCAGCAAGTTCTTCAGCAGATACTTTCTCTGATGTGATCACCTCCTGCGTCTGCTAGGTTCACTCATAACGACCTGTGCTGAAGCTGTAGATCTCAAGGCACAAAGCTGAAAGTAAAGACCACCTGAGCTAAAAGCCCTGGAAACTGACAGCTTCATATCATCAAACCATGGGGCTCCAGACTAACTTTTTTCATTGGTTGCACTGGTGTGCCTAACTTTTATTTTTAGGTGCACCAGCACAAAATTTAGGTGCACCAAAATTTTTTATTGTGTCATCATCAACACCTGAAGGTCACCCTTTTATTGCTGTCTATGACTTTCATACAATATGAATGATTTTTAAACAAGAATTAGGTGTAGAGAAATGCTCTTTGAAGCACAATGATATATAAAAAGGAAAATAAAATGTTGAAAGTGCTTCACTGAACTGAAATTGAACATTTTACGTAAAATAAAACATGTCAAAATAAAAAGTGCTACTTAAAGTGCTTCAATGAGCTGATATCGAACATTTCAAACTAAACATTTCAAGTAAAATAGTACATTTCAAAATAAACACTGCCATTGTATATATTGCTTTGCTGAACTAAAATTGAACATTTCTAACTAAAACATGAAAAGTAAAATAAAAATTAGGGGAAATATAAGTATTTATATGTATTGTATTACAGCACTATACATAACACAGAGTTAGCCTGTGAATTTGGGAACTTATAAAAAATGACACCCATCCTCAGCTCTGTCCCACAAACAAGGCAGACTGGGTGAATGAATCAAACACATCCTTTCTAACGCTGTGTATACAGTTGTGCCCAAAAGTTTACACCCCCTCCAGCAGAATTTCTGATTTTTTTCAGCGCTCGTCTGAAGACAAACAGTGACATCATGTCTCAGATTAAGACTCTCAGAATTAAACTGAGCACTGAAGAATAAACAACCACCTGTTAAAAAAGACCTTAACGTGTCAGAACTAATTAGCTATAGCGCATTAGCCCGCGCAAGCGTTAGCTAATGAGAGTGGTTGACAGTAATAATGTTTTCTCAAACTCTGATACAGAGACCTTGTATTGAAGCAGCTGAACGCGCCGAAACAGGTGATTAGATGCTTCTTTCCATAGTTTTGATCGTGCAACGTTACAGAAAGTCGAACAGTTGTGTACATTGGTTTTCCAAGGACAGTAGCCTCAGTATGCGCTGATCTAGACTGACACATCTGCAGTGATCTGCACATAACCTTACAAAAACCTGCTGTGAGTTATACAGAGATGTTTTATGAATATAGAATGGTATGAAAAAGTATCTGAACCTTTTGGAATTTCTCACATTTCTGCATAAAATCACCATCAAATGTGATCTGACCTTTGCCAAAATCACACAGATGAAAAAACAGTGTCTGCTTTAACTAAAACCACCCAAACATTTATAGGTTTTCATATTTCAATGAGGATAGCACAGAAACAATGACAGAAGGGGGAGCAATTAGTAACTGAACCCTTTGCCTAAGGAGACTAAAAGAGCAATTTAAACCAATTTTTACCAAACAATTTAAGTCAAGTGTGTGCCCAATCACTGATGAGTGGCTTAAAGCTGCCCTGCCCACTATAAAAACACACACCTGGTAAGAATTGTCCTGATGAGAAGCATTGTCTGATGTGCACCATGGTTTGCTCAAAAGAGCTGTCTGAAGACCTGCGATCAAGAATTGTTGATTTGTATAAAGCTGGGAAAGGATACAAAACCATCTCTAAAAGTCTGGATGTTCATCAATCGACAGTCAGAGAAGTTGTCTACAAATGTAGAGAGCTGGCACTGTTGCTTCTCTCCCAAGGGGTGGCCGTCCACCAAAGATGACGCCAAGAGTTCAGCGCAGAATACTCAGAGGTAAAAAAGAACCCTTGAGTGTCTTCTAAAGACTTACAGAAATCACTGGCACAGTCCAATATCTCTGTGCACACATCAACTATATGTAAACTCCACGGAGGAAGCCACTGCTGTCTAAAAAAAACATTGTTGCTCGTTTAATGTTTGCAAAAAGGCACTTGGACACTCCACAGAAGTTTTGGCAAAATATTTTGTGGACTGATGAAACCAAAGTTGAATTGTTTGGGAGGAACACACAACGTCATGTGTGGAGGAAAAATGGAACAGCTCACCAACATCAACACCTCATCCCCACCGTGAAGCATGGTGGAGGGTGCATCATGGTTTGGGGCTGTTTTGCTGCCTCAGGGCCTGTACAACTTGCAATCATTAATGGAAAAATGAATTCAAAATTTATCAGGATGTTTTGCAGGAAAACCTGAGGCCGTCTGTCAGACAGTTGAAGCTAAAAAGAGGATGGATGCTGCAACTTGAGTTGTCAAAACTATCGATACTCTGAAAAGTATCGATGCTTAAACACTGTATCCGGATACAATACTAATTTACCATGGTATCGATACTATGATACAAAAAAGTATAGCTGAGGTGAATTCAGCTTTTCAGTTGTGTAAAGTTCATTTTAAATGAACCTCTACAGTTTAATTCCTCAGAATAATGTTCTAATTGTTGTTTCTTCAGTGCTTTTACCTCAAACAACCAAAAAAGTTGCAATTGTAGTTATTGAGTTGAATTTAGATGTTTTGATTCTTTGCAAGTTAAAGAAATAATATATATTTGGGTAAATTATTTTACATTTATTTGAACTAAGTGAAAACGTGATTGTCTTGTTTTTTTCATTTTCTGGTTATTTAATTATTTCATGTCATTGATTATTTATCTAGGTTTCCGTATTTCATGTAAATGAGACGTTTTTTATGCCTTGTTTGGAATTTGTCAGTTATTTCAGGATTCCTCCCAGTATCGGGAATGGTATCAAGAATCAAATATCTTCCTGGGTATCGATATGTAGTTTGAAATTTTAGTATTGTGACAACCCTAGCTGCAACAAGACAATGATCCAAAACACAGAAGTAAATCAACTTAGGTGGTTTCAGAAGAACAAAATACACGTTCTGGAGTGGCCAAGTCAAAGTCCAGACTTGAACCCCATAGAGATGCTGTGGCATGACCTCAAGACAGCAATTCATGCCAGACATCTGAGGAATCTGACTGAACTACAGCAGTTTTGTAAAGAAGAATGGGCCAAGATTAGTCCTGATTGATTTGCCAGACTGATCTGCAGCTACAGGAAGCGTCTGGTTGAAGTTATTGCTGCCAAGGGGGGGCCACAAAATATTAAATGTGATGGTTCAATTACTTATTCCTCCCCCTTCTGTCATTGTTTGCATGCTATCCTCATTAAAATATGAAAACCTATTAATGTTTGGGTGGTTTTAGTTAAAGCAGACACTGTTTTTTCATCTGTGTGATTTTGACAAAGATCAGATCACATTTGATGGTGATTTTATGCAAAAATGTGAGAAATTCCAAAAGGTTCAGATACTTTTTCATACCACTGTAGATCTTGCATATTTGGTTAAGGGTTAAGACCTGCAGGAACCCTTTTCGCTGCCTCCTCATTTTTTAAAGACACGCACACAACTTGGAGCAGTGAACAGGACCACAGCCAATCAGAAGCAAAGACCCGCCCAAGCCCTGTCTCTTATTGGTTTAGACCACGATATGATCCAACTATGAATGGAAGTTTGATCCAGGTTTGTTCACAGAGGAGCAGACATGCGAAAGAAATCTGCTGTCACTCTGGTAGTGTCAGGTGCACCAGTGTGATAAAAAAATATATATATATATTTGTCGCACTTTTCAAATTTGTGGTCACACTCTGGAGCCCTGAACCATATGAGATATTCTTCATCCTGTTTTTTTATGTTCTATCAACTGGTGAAAAGGATTGTTAAAAGGGGGTTTGTGCAGAACTAGCAGTGAACAAGGCTATAACTTGGAGAGTAAACAAATAAAAGTATTAAACTTAACATTTAAAGGTATTCACAAGGTAGAATTATTAAATAAGTAAAATGATGAGGATGGTAAGACACTGTCCATCAGGTACAAGTATTGATGAAGAGATACATTGTTAGAACTAACAATGTATCCCTTCCTCACCTTACATGAGTTTCACTCATGTAGGGTTCTGTCGTGCAACAGGACCAAAGGTCCGTAGTACTTGTGAAGTATTCAACTTCACCCAGTTCGGACTTAACATCCTCCCGACAAGTGTCATACATTTGTGGAATGGCGACTTGTGAAAAAAAATTCCGTGATGGAATCTGACATCTTCCATTGTGCATCAGTCCATTTTACATGAGCTCGGGCCCAGAGAACCCGGCGGCGTTTCTGGATGCTGTTCATAAACGGCTTTTGCTTTGCATGGTAGAGTTTTAACCTGCACTTACTGATGTAGTGATGAACTGAGGGACCGTCTGAGGGATCGAAGGTCACGGTCATTCAGTCTTGGTTTCTGGCCATGGCGCTTACGTGCAGTGATTTCACCAGATTCTCTGAACCTTTTGATGATATTATGGACCGTAGATGTTGAAATCCCTAAATTCCTTGCAATTTTGCTTTGAGAAATGTTGCTCTTACACTGTTCAACTATTTTCTCACGCAGTTGTGGACAAAGTGGTGAACCTCGCCCCATCCTTGCTTGTGAATGACTGAGCATGTTTGGGGAGGCTCCTTTTATACCCAATCATGGTACCCACCTGTTCCTAATGAGCCTGATCACATGTGGGATGTTCCAAATAGGTGTTTGATGAGCTTTTCTCAGCTTTCTCAGTATTTTTTGCCACCTTTCCCAACTTCTACTGGACGTGTTGCAGCCATGAAATTCTAAGTCAATTATTATTTGGCAAAAAACAATTAAGCTTATCACTTTGAACATTAAATATGTTGTCTTTGTAGTGTATTCAATTGAATATGGGTTGAGAAGGATTTTCAAATTGTTGTATTTTGTTTTTATTTACATTTTACACAATTTCCAAACTTCAACCGAATCCGGTTTGTACAATCTGTTTTTGTGCATTGAGCTTCTTATGCCTGAAGTTCACATTAATTGGCTGTCATTGTATTTGGACTTGTTTACCTTAAGCTGATAGGCTCCCATTGTAG
This sequence comes from Thalassoma bifasciatum, assembly GCA_008086565.1. Lineage (NCBI taxonomy): Eukaryota > Metazoa > Chordata > Actinopteri > Labriformes > Labridae > Thalassoma > Thalassoma bifasciatum. The sequence goes on from RPOG01003409.1 coordinate 29,571, forward strand.
TTGGGGAGGGCAAGTTGAAGAGCAGCGGGGAGCAGCAGAGAGTTGTTGGCCTGATGAACGGAAAATTCACTTTTCAAAGATGCCCCGATGGCACCAGTGACAAAAGGGAAGTGCTGTTTCTTTTTTTGCAAGAGGGAGTTTAACATCAAAGCAGCTCAACTACAGCTTACTACATCAACACAAAAGCACCTAGTGGCCACATCTAACGATAGCAGTGAAGATGCGAGCAATTCTCTGAGCCACATAAAAACTCTTCACAAAACTAAATTCTAGAAGAACAGCCTGCAGATAAGCAAGTCTGCAACCAACAGGCTGACAAATGTTCTTCCAAGTGTACAGCGATGAACTGCAGGTCAATAAAGAAAGTGGAAGATGAGGGGTTGATGGAGGAGTAAAAAACTGCGTCCAATGACCCATCATACAAGCCACCATGTGATGTGTCAACTTATAGCACTTTATATTGACGCAGTGTTTTATTTTTTTTCTTATTTTCTTGAAAACTAAAGGCTGCAGGCAGCACTTGGAACAAGTCTTGAATACAGCAGAATGTGAAGTGCCAGGACTACACCTGTTCAAGTCGGTTGGAAATAATAAATGACTATAAAGCCACCTTTTATGTGTCAATCTTTTGATCTGCAAGAATAATGTATTGAATTAAAATGAAAATACCAAAAATTGAGGAATGTTTAGCAGGATTTAAAAAAAGAGATTAATTAGATTAATTAATTTCAGACCATAATTACTTGATTACTTTTTTTGTTTAATGTTTTGACAGCACAAATTTTTCTCACAACAAACAACTTTCTGAGGGACAAGATATAAACGGATATGAGAGGTACTGGTGTCCGTTTCACAAAGCAGGTACAAGAATCTCTGAGTTAAACCCGGAACTCTGAGTTGATCTCCTCTGAGATAGAAAACTCTGAATGTTCGGTTCCAGAACAGCAGATTTGAGTTTGTTTGATCAACTCGGAGTAGTTTCACCTGGAGTTAAGCGCGTGCACCACCGCTGTAAAAAGACAGCATCAGTGGAGCCCCGATTCGACGAGTCACCATGGCAACGGGGAAGCGGTGTTTTTTTTAACCCGACGAGAACTGTAAATCTTACTGTGCTCATACAGTGGATTTTAACATGATTTTAGCAATAAAGTGCAACAGCACAGCAGCTGCAAAAGAGAGGGAGACGGTGTGAGACAACATCGCTGCTCTGGTCAATACGTAAGTTTAAATGTAGTCCAACAATCACAGTAATATTACAGGGAAAACTGCTGAATGTAGATCATTCATTTATTTAATTTAGGTGCAATCCTGCGGGGGAGAAGCACACTCGGCTGAAACTGAAGATGAAATCTAAAAACATTGTTCAAACAGGTGAGACCTCCACATAATCTCACGGGTTTACCTCATTTTGATCACGTTTTACATTGTAAAATAAATATTACGTGGCTTTTTGATTGTACAGTTGTTTTATCTCCATCATAATGCTGTTTACACACACATAAAGGTCTTCTCAACCTGCATACAGTTGCCTTGCATCCCCGATATTACTATTAAAGAAAAAAAAACAAAAACCTGCCATTTACAAAAAATTGGAGCACAATTCACAATATCTGCTGGGATGTGAGAGACTACGGCTGGTAATGTTGCAAATGTAAAGACGGATTATTGTGTCTGTAAATGATGGACTGTGATGTGAAACGTTTAAAAAAGAACGAGAATTGTCTGGAAATGTCAGAACATCCATGCGCGCTCTGATGATAATCTCCCGAAAAATATTAAAAATATTAATATTGATAATGCTGCACCTTCATCAACGAGTTCATTGTCAAAAGGACATGCTACGTTTGTGACAAAAGTCGACTTGTATGTTTCTTAAACAACAGACGGCAGAGCCGTGCTACGCCGAAACTGGCCCGCTGACTGAAAGAATGAGGAAATCAAGTAACATGTCTTGTTGAAAGAGGGCGGAGACAGAGAGAAACTCGAGGTTCATTGACAAAAACCTGGTCCCGACCAGGTTAGTTTCACAGCGTCTGTTACTGCAGTAACTGACTGAGAGCTGAAGTTACCTCTCTTCATGAAACAGGCTGGAGTTTCCCCTCTTTCTCTGTTTGACTTACCTCGATTTGTGAAACGGAAAATTCAGAGTTTCCCTCATTTCAGGGTTAATAGACCCAGAGTTTTCACTAAACCTGCTTTGTGAAATGGACCCCAGGTGCTGAAAGTGACCCAAACAGAAATCACGTCACAATATCTTTGTGACACAAACTGCAAATAAAGACAAAGCAGGAAAATGAAAAAAAAATTAGAACTATCAGCATTAAATCATGGCAAACTTCTGCAAAGGTCAGGACAAGAGGACCCAGACGGTAACATATTGCAATGTGTGCTGTTTTTCCTACAGAAGAGACTACAGAAAGGGTGTAAATATCATGGTCAACCTATATGAACATTGAAGAAAAGACAAATCAACATTCAAGTTGGGCAACAAATGTATTATTTTTAATCTATATTCTGAAATTCCAAGCTGCTAAATGTAATCATTTCCTAAAATGACTCCATTCCTTTTGAGTCCTGGAATACTTTAATAGGTGTAATTAACCCTCTGATGCAGGAATTATGAAAGCCAGTGTCTGGATTTTTCCTTTGAGTGTTTTTATGTGTCTTAAGGTATAAAAAATGTTTTCCATTTTTTTTCTTCAAATATTTGTAACAGAACATTCAACATAAAAAAGAGTGAAATTAATGTAAACATAACTATTTTTTGTTTGACTTCCTTTCTTCTTTTTTGGTAATTTCATAAATGATTTTCTTTTTGATGCTTTGCGAAACATTTTGCCTCTCTGTCAATCATTTGAACACTGAAAAATGTCTAGTTATTACGCTGTTTTACCCTCAAATGTTTGTCTATAACTTTTTTTAAAATATATATATGTTTGGAAAAAGAATTGAAAACGTTTTTTCAGGTCCTAAGAAGAATAAAAATATCTTGACACAGGCTAAAATGAATTTCCACCACATGAACCATTGAATTTAGGAGTAAATAACTATCAAATAGGTGTCCACTGTAGTGACCACTATGCACCACAGGGTTAATAACTAATATCAAACAGTGAAATGCTGAACAAAGGAGTCCAGTGTCTGCTCAGCTCCTCACTTCAGTGTTTTCAAATCTCAGCAGAAATGAGCATACGGCCTGTCTCCACACTCTATACACTTCTGTGACCGAGAGACACATGGTTTCCCCTGGCTAAGGAACACGGAGACCTTCCCAAGGGCCAAATTCATCCATCATCCCCACGTCAATAAGCATGTGACAATAAACAGCTGTAGTACTACGACTGATCAGGCCTGAGGGCGCGCAAAAAAAGACACACATAGTAGATGATAATAGATCAGTAAAACGCACATATCCGAGGTTTTTAGTGATAGAAGATGAAATGTTTCTACTCTAGCCGCATCTCACAAAATAACCTCTCTGTTCTGAGATTGCGGGTAAAATAAAGCCACATGCGGCCAGAGGGAAAACAACATCTGCAGCCGTTCACCGAGGAAAAACCCACCACCTCTCATCATCATGGAGACACCGCTGCCTTTCCACATCCACACACACTTACCAGAGTCCGAGCAGAGCGAAGAGGAGCCAGGGGTTCATGGCTTCGTCCCTCACGGATCTGACAAAGAGCCGCTTCATTCTCGGATCCGCAACCGGGAATCGAACGACCTCACCGGGGAGCGAAGACAAGGAGACGTGGCGTTTTCTGCCGTCGGGTCGCGTCTTAATGCGGATGCTCAGGGTTAAATGGAGCGACGAAAGGATGTGAGAGCTACGTCCATGCAGTGTGTGCGTGTGTGCGTGCGTGCGTGCGTGTGCGTAGAGGGGGAATGTCGCTGAGGGAGGGAGACTGCTGCTGCCGGGGAACTGAATCTGCTCTAGTCTATCTGCAGTGCCGCTAACAGGCTGCTGTCACCCACCAGAGGAAAAAAAAACTGTCTTTTAGAGAACATCTCACTCATGGCTGCAGATTTTTATTTCTGTTTGCAATTATTTAATTTTTTATGCAAATAAAACCACGGTGCCATGTGTGAGAATATCCCCCCACCCACCCTGCTGATGCGTACTCCGTTCATCCTGCAGGAGCTGAACAGCATGCTCTGTACTGGCAACCGCGGAGAAGACCAGAGGAGACTCAGGAGCTCTAAAACCTTTGAGAATGTGCCGAAGGTGACCTCAAAGCTCACAAAAGCCCTATCTTTACAGTTTACCCCATTACACTCCTCTTTCTACACTTAACTTTTGTCAGTGCGTTTGAAACCCATTTGGCACTACAGCATTCACTTAAATACCATTATTTTAATTTCAGCGTTTGAAATTAAAATAAAAAAAGGCTACTTGTTTTGTGAGTAGCAGCATAGGAGACATGGAAAACATGTTTGGGCAAAGAATTAATGAAAATCGGTTGAAAGTAAAATTTTAAAACCCTCTATAATAGGAGTTAATTTCCAAAACTGTTTGCATCCGAAAAAAACCTCAACAATAATTCGTAATTCTAGCATTTTTTATTTTTTTTTGAACTGGGGAATGAAGAAAAATCTCCCTCCTTGATTGCCCCTTTTTTTTATCTGTGGCCCATATAATGGACCATGCAGTGGCCTTAAAAGCAGTGCAGGAAATCAACAGAAAAAAAAAAAAAACTAAGGCTCAAATATATTCTACCTGCATTTAGAATCCAGCAATTATGGATGACAAGGTGTAGAAGTGATGTAGTCAATCTTTTTTGTCTGACACGAGAGACTTCAATCTTTCAAATGAGGTGTCACTAACTAACTATGACCTGATGGTTCTACAGTTGTCAATCAATCAATCAATAAATCATCAATCAATCTTTTTTTTTTTTAGTGCCAAATCATAACAAATGTTATCTCGAGACACTTTACAAAACATCAGCAGGTTGATACCTGTTAATGTTAAAGTATTTTATTATTTTACTTTATTAACAGAGACCCAACATCAAGACAGGATAAGGAAACTTGTTTCATCTTGATCCACCATGAGTGAAGCACTTTGTAGCAGCTTTTAGCAAAGTTACAGTGGCAAGGGAAAACTTCCCTTAAACGGGCAGAAACCTCGGACAGAACCAGACTCATGTTAGACAGCCATCTGCCTCGACTGTGTTGGAGTGAGAGAGCGAGAGAGAGTGAGAGAGAGAGAAAGAGAGCAAGAGATACACTGGCAAGGAGAGAGAGAAGAAAAACTGTAGAACTGTCAAAGCCACAGCAGCAGGAGTCAGGTCATCCCACATCAGCTGGTAGATCCACAGCAACAATCCAGATGAACCTACAAACAAGCTCAGAGACTCCCAGAGGATCATGGTTAATAACTATAATGGTGCATTAAGATAAGTTAGACTGACAGATAGAGGAGAAAGGGAAACAGAAGCCTCGTGTGTCAGTTTCCCCCCAACGGTCTCGACCTAAAGCAGCATAACTAAGAGCTGGATTCAGGCCTGATACAGCTCTAGAATCAGAATCAGAATCGCCTTTATTGCCAAGTATCTTCAACAAGCATACAAGGAATTTGACTTTGGTTTAACTGTGCTCTTTGTACAAAAACAAGTAAGAATAAACATTAATTAAATATCAGATATATAAAAGAACAGATATCAAGTAACTACAAATTAGTTATTAGTTAATATTAGGAATATCGAGACTTTGTCCAAAAAGGAAGAAAGAAAAAATATATTTATTTATATATATACAGTATGACAGTCATTTCATTGCAGTGAGTGTTGAATTCTAACATAAGCACACCTATTTCCATCTTATAAGCTACTGACGAGGTGATCACCTGAAACAAGAGAAAATTTTCTCAATGAGAAAATGTAATAAAACTTTGCTGAGGTCATCACTCTCCTCTGTGAAAAACTGGTGGAGAACACGCCAAGACACATGAGAGATGTTATTGCTAATCTGAGTTATTCTACTAAATATTGATTTCTGAACACGTCCTAAGGTAAAACATTAGTAATGTGTTGTTAAAAATTGAATATGAACTTGTTTTTTTGTATTATTTGAAGTCTGAAAACAGTGGGCTTTTATTTTGTATTTTGACCATTTTTAATTTTCTGCAAATAAATGCTCTAAATGACAGTATTTGAAATTTGGGAGTATTGTTGTCAGTAGTTTATATAATTAAACAAAAATGTTTAATTTACTCAAAACAAATACCAGTAAATAGCAAAATCAGAAAAACTGAAAAATTTGCTGGGGTCTCTTAATTTTTTCCAGAGCTGTATAACGCCTTTCAAGGAACCCAAGGTTTCTTAACAAAAACAAACAACACAAGACACACAACAGGGAGGGACCCAAGCTGAACATTAATATGGAAAAGCCAGGGAGAAACGGTGAGTTTTGAGGTGAGACTTGAAACTGTCCAAAGTTGGAGATTTATGGATTTTGGTGGGGAGAGAGTTCCAGAGGGTGGGAGCAGCCACACTGAAGGCTATGTCACCAAAAGTTCTGAGTTTGGTCCTCGGGTTGGAACGGAGACCAACATCAGATGACTAAAGGCTCCTGAAAGGGGTGTGTTGAAGTAGGTCAGGTATTGAGGGGTGGGTACATTGATGGACTTGTAGGCGAGAAGGAGGAGTTTGTACTGAATGCGATACTTGGCCAGGAGGTGGATGAGGGTGGAGGTGATGTGCTGCCAGGGATGGGTACTAGTAAGGACCCTGGCAGCTGAGTTTTGCACTTACTGGAGTCTGTCCAGGGCTTTACTTGGAACCCTGGACAGGACTCCATTGCAATAGTCCATTGCAATAGTCCAGAGGCCTTCAATTAAAATTTGAAGAGGTCCAGTTAGACAAAATTTCTAAAAGCAAAGGTCCGGAAGATAATGATGTTCAGCGTGGTTTATATTCAAATACCAAAATCTACATGTAATCAATACCCGGCTATAAAATCAAATGATTTCAATACAATTTAAAAGCTTTTTGACATAGATTATTGTTACATAACATAGAACTGAAGAAATATGTGTGACTGCAGGTTTGCATAATGATCTTTCTTCATTTGATTAAAAAAAGAAAGTACCCACATTTTACTTTATTGTTAGTATTATTTTTGTTTTGCTCACTGTGAGAATTGAGCCCCAACTTGTCCTGACAGTGTTTTAAATTTAGGCTTGAATGAAGTCGAGGTGAGCTCAATTCTCCCATTGAGCAAATAAGTAGGGGAGTGAGATATAAGAGAGTGATAAAACTGTTAGGTTGAGATTTAACCTGTGAGATTGGTTGAGACCATTGACTTAACATGTGAAACAGGGAAAGGGAAATTCCAGCTATTGCTCCCTTTTCTTTAGTTTTCTGGAATCACACACTTATAAACATTTTTCAAAATTTTCACATTTTATTGATATCCTCTTATTTTGAAATGCATCCCTACTTTTTTTATTCAATGAAAGAACATTATGGCATATTCATTCAGTTCTATGTTATGAAACAATAAATTATGTTTGAAAGCTTTTGACTTGTACTGAAATAATTAGATTTGATAGTCGTGTATTGATTACATACAGATCTTGATATTTGAATAAACCACACTGGACATTATTATCTTCCAGATCCTTGCTTTAAGAAAGGGTGAATGAGTGAGGCAGGTGGTCGTACTGGGCTTTGAGGCTGTTAATTTTCTGTGCTTTCACTTCAGAGTTTGTTTGTTCAAAACGTTTATGTTTTGTCTCCTGGCATTTCACGTTGGAACTTTTATTAAGTGCCACAGTTCCTGAACATATGAGACACAGGTTTAGTTCTCTCAGTGGGAAGAATGAACAGAAATGAGTCCGTCCATTCTGGATTAAATGCTCTATATTTGCTGTCAGCTTTTCTTTTTAGACAGCGCCAATAAGTCCTGACTTTTCCTCTCCCTTTCTCCAGCGTAATCGCCTCTAACTCTCATTTTCTCCGTCTCACTCGTCCATTTCTTAACTTTCTCCAGCGAAGTCACCTCTATCTCTCTTCTCTTCTTCGGCGCTGTCACCTATGTTCTGTACTGTCTGGTTCGCGGCACTGAATGCACACACATGATTGGCTGAAAAGTATCACATGGGATGTCTAAACTCGCATGCCACTGGTCTGTGCCTTTCCTCACCCGCTACCGTAAAGACTCCAAAAGCTGCGCCGGTCAGAATAGAAGCGCCTTGTCAGACTTGGAAATGTGATCTGATTTGGCTCTAGGTCCGTACGGGGCGGCTTTTGGGTCCGGTGTGGGGGGACAGTGGTAATCTTGATGAGAGCAGTCTCTGTGCTATGCTGTATTCTGTAGGCTGACTGAAGAAGTTCATAGAGCTGGACAGATAAAGATGAAGTGGGCCATCCACTGCTCTTTCCAGGATCTTGCTGAGGAAAAGAATGTTGGAAATTGGCTGATAGATGTTGAGGTCATCAGGTCCAGACCATGCTTATTCGAGAAAGGAGCGATGAAGGCAGTTTTAAGACAGGAGGGAACAGTACCAGTTGCTATGGAGGAGTTGATTTCATGTGATGATGGGACAGAGGGCAGGCAGACAGGCCTTAACCAAAACAAGGACAACAAGGACAGTTTGTTTTTGCAGCCCCTCTAGCTGATGACCAGTGGTTCTCATGATGCAGAGGTTGGGGGTGAACCGGGAGGCGGGGTGGGTATAAGAATCAGACCGGTATTTAAGGGGAGCCAGAAGGTCCAGGCAGCAGGATAGGGCGGTGCTGTAGTGGGCGACAGGGTGTCAGGTGGAACCCAGGCTAAGAGGGCGACAAGCAGGTCAGACAGAGCTGAACTCACTGACTTGATGCTCTTAAAAGTGATGGCTCCACTGGTGAGTAGTGCAGGAGAAGGGACCAGAAGGTTGAAGATGACAGCGTGATGGTCCAAAACTGCCAGATCCAGACACTGCAAATGGGAGGGGGTGGGACACCGGTGGAGCAAACTAGATCCAAAGTGTGACCTTTGACATGGTTGGGGTCTTGGACATGCTGGATGAAGTTGAAGCAGTCCAAGAATGACAAAAACTCGGCAGCAAAGCTGCAGCTGGAGGAGTCAACATGAATACTGAAATCCCCCCGGCAGGAGGGTAGATGCAGACTTGGAGCAGACAGAGTTCAGTAGCTCTGTAAGCTCAGCTATGAAGGTGGTGGAGGCCTTGGGGGTGGTAAATGAGGACAAACTGTTGTAGAGAGCCAGAGAGTGTGAATGGAAGACACTCAAATGATTTGGTTATAGGTGCAGGGATTTCCTTTACCTGGATTTCAGCCTGATGGATAGTGGCCAGCCCCCCCTGGAGGGGGGGCTTGATTTAGTGTTAAAAAGTCCAGCTGATTTTGCCATGTCTCAGTTAGACAATGAAAATCAAGCTTTCTGTCAGATATAATGTCAGAGATCAGTAGTGCTTTATTGTTTAGGGAGTGAGTATAAAGCAGCATGAAAGAGGCAGCACAGGGAGGAGACAGGCTTGAAGGACTGAGACCATCAACACAGACCAGGGGCTTGAGACAGTGAGTGCACAGGCCGTATGAGGTTTGTTGTGATGATGTCGCTCAACAATACAGAAGTTTACGGCTGCAGAGGATGAAAAAGAACATTAGAGGAGTAATTTAGGACCATGTCGGTAGAGAGGGAGAGCCTGGGGGTTAGGAGTTGCGACCGGGAAGCCCAGCTATTGACACCGCCAGCACGCAGATGTGATGACCAGGATAGCGGAGGCTGTTCCAGTGATCTCTCTGGGCATAATCTGAGTGATGGGAAAGGAGGAAATCCCGAGGAAATGTAAAAATCCAGGAGGCTAGCAGGAAAAGCTTGACAGCCTGGCAACAGATGCTAACAGCTGAAAGGCAGATGACGTTAGTCTCCGACAGCTGATCCTCAGCAGAGAGGGATCCTCGATCACAAATGAAGCCTGAGTACTACAATCAAAATATTGAAAAGCACAATCTGCGTGATTTTATGGGAGGATTGCAGGTGCGGGTAGAGAAAAGAGGAAAGTAGAAAAAAGTTGACCTGCAGAGAAGCGGCACCAGCGTCCTCTCACACTGGAAGCAAGTTTCACAAAGTTGTATTTTGCTCCTGTTTCTTCTTTTTGCATTTTGAAGCTCGACTTAAAACCTGCTTACCATTCATGATTCATGGGAGCCAAACGTGAATTTTTGTCAATCTGGTCTGAAGATTTTGTTCCATAGTGTCATCTTCATCCACCCTTCATCAACTGCCCTTTTGTCTCAGTTTCCACAGCTCTGTGAAATGAAGAACAATTGAAAAAGTCTTCATTTTCACTGAGGCTCCTTTCATTCTGCTTTGTCTTTTAGTCTCTCTGTCAGCAGTTTGGATGAGTTGATGAAGATGATTATCTGTCAGAAAGTGATCAAAGCATCTCTTTGACTGCTCTCCTGCAGAAGTTTTTATCCTTGCATGAAAGCACTGGAAAAGAGAGGCACAGCACCTTGCTCTGCGGGGTTGATTTTCACCAAAAGGATTTCAAAGGAGGACATTTACAATTCCAATCTGAGGAGAAACGGTAAATTCCATCTCCCGTGTGAGAGGCGTTTGTGACATCATCGCTCCTCTCTGAAGGGATCTGAGCCCTGAAATTGGCTCATCCATAACCATGGTTGTGTTTAGGTAAGCTTTTTGATCAAGGAGAATTATTCTGTAATCCAATGCAAAAACAGGGTTGGCTTTTGAGTCCCTAGCAGTGCTAACATGTTATTCTGCTTCCATAGGGGCCACACTGTAGGCTGTCTGTATGGGTTTATGGGCCAAGTTTATTGGCTAAAATGGCTGCAGGAGTGATGTAGATTCAGTAATCTGATTCCACACAGACATCACAGAGGCAACATCAAAGTAAGAACAGATGTAAAGAGTTGGTTTAAGAACGGGCTCACAGTCTCTTCAAATTCAGCCCTTATGAATCAGTGCAAAGCTGTTGGATGTGCATGGACTTCACACGGTCATGTTTTGGCATGAAACTCACACACACACACACACACACACACACACACACATTCAATCCAAATCATGTCATAGGCTCCATTTTTTGTGTTTATTTTATTTTTTCAAAGGGTCTTTTGAGTGTTTATTAGACCTCTTGGGTTGTAGAGATGTCTAAACATTTGTTTGCAGTTTGTGGTATAGTTGCATATTTATGGATTTAGTTGCACATTTAAAGATCTAGTTACACACACACAGGGGTTCCGGTTACACACACACAGATGGAAATACACATTTGTAAATACTTTAGCAACAATACTAGCCCCATACAAAGGACTCCACCCGCGGAGACGAGTGTCCACCATCATCCTTTCACTATTCCTGTGGTGCTTTGACAGTGCTATCTTTACCACTACATCAAACAGCTGGATGGTCTGGATTTGCTCTCACCTCTAACCTGATGCTAAATGTTGTGTGGCCCTCTAAAGAGATAAAATCTGTATGACTCTAGTGCTGTATGATGATTCATGGTGTCCCCTCTGTTCCCCTTTGATCACACTGAGAGATAGTGTTGTGTTTGTATTTGCTTACGGGAGCAGAGCTGAGTACTTTCTTGCTGGCTGAAGCAGTCCAGGGCCCAGAGGTGAGATAGGAAGTGGAGAGGCAGATTATCTACACATGATAAAAACATTGTGAACGGGCTTGCATCCTCGGAGTTGCTGCTGTGGCTGGGATTATATTTTAGCTCCTAGTGGAGCTGGGAATGAAGCTCATCGGAGGGCTGATGGTGGCATTTTATTTTACACTGAGAGGCTGATTGCGTCAAAGCTACACTGCATGATAAGAACCAGCTATTAATGCTGCAGGCTTCGATTATTCACAAACAAAAGCTGGATAATTAATGAATATGTGATCAGAAGATGGCATTAATCCTGATATTTACTTTAATTAGACACTGATTGCTGGGATGCTGTCCTGATTAGTGTAACCTTAGTCTCTCCCTAAATAAAGTGACTCTTACCTTTTAAAGGCAGACAGACTTCATAGAGGTTTGAAAGTAAAGAAAAACTTTCTGAGACAACGCAGAAGTGTCCAAATGAATAGATGTACATGTAAAGCTCAAAGACATGCAAGACCACAAAGGTCTGAGACTCAAACAGAAATGAGATCACTTCTGATACTAAACTACAGTCCTGCATGTTCATGTGCTGTAGAAATCCCTGAATCTGTCTGCAACCTGATCAAAACACTTTCAAAATAGAAGCACATCTATACCAAATCTTCACCTGGGCCCGTTTGCACATTCCGTCACAGGCGGCAGTTTAGAGGGGGACAGGTGGGAGGTGTGTCCCCCCATTTCAGAACAACAGAATCCGGTGGAGGTTTATACTTTGAGATCACTGATTCGTTCATTTTGCTGTCAATCAAAAAGGGATCCCATCCCAGACAGATCATCCAATCATCATGCAGAAGCCCAGCATCTGGGCCCGCCCACTGCCCCTGGACCCCCAAAGACGCCGAGTGTCCGATGGGCGGCACAAAGCCCAGAAGTAAGCCAATGACCGTCCAGTTTTGCGCTGTGAAACATTGACTTCTGTAGACCCTCAGCGTCTGAAAGCACTGGAGCTGCAGGGATGAGTGAGGAGGAAGTCGTGTCTGTTTCCTGTGATAAGTTGCTAATTCTGAGCAAAAGATGAATGCGTTCTAGCGCACAAGTCAGTGAAATGTACACACAGCGGTACATAGTTCACCATTTTTCCTTTTCCATTTCAGGGGAAGCTGAGCCTCCCTTGCAGTCTCAAAGTAATCACCACTGGACTGTTTGTACCCTGTTTACTGATGACATAGGGGTGCGTTCCGAGTCTCCTTCAACTACAAAGAGCTGTTAGAAACCCTTGTTTAGAGGTCCAACACTGTCTGAAGCATTTATGAACAGAAAATGAATAAGAAAAGGATATAACCACTCGAAATTATAAAAATACCTACTCAGACCAGATTCATATAATCATAGGAACTGTGGTCGCTTTGCAGAGGGATTATAAACACATCTTATAGCATAACTATAGTGTTTAAAATGCATAACGTTTTTAAATTAACACATTACAACACCCAACTCTCTCCACTTCACTTACTCTCATGATTATTAAAAAAAAATAAAAAATGAATTCCAGAAACAGAATCCTACAATTCTAAAATTCTACAGAAACACGCTGCAAATACAGAAAAATGATGCACATACAGAAAAATGATGCAAATACAGAAAAGTGATGCAAAAACAGAAAAATGATGCAAATACAGAAACATGCTGCAAATACAGAAAAATGATGCAAATACAGAAAAGTGATGCAAAAACAGAAAAGCGATGCAAATATAGAAAAATGATGCAAATACAGAAAAGTGATACAAAAACAGAAAAATGATGCAAATACAGAAACATGCTGCAAATACAGAAAAATGATGCAAATACAGAAAAGTGATGCAAAAACAGAAAAATGATGCAAATACAGAAACATGCTGCAAATACAGAAAAATGATGCAAATACAGAAAAGTGATGCAAAAACAGAAAAGCGATGCAAATACAGAAACATGCTGCAAATACAGAAAAATGATGCAAATACAGAAAAGTGATGCAAAAACAGAAAAGCGATGCAAATATAGAAAAATGATGCAAATACAGAAAAGTGATGCAAAAACAGAAAAGCGATGCAAATACAGAAACATGCTGCAAATACAGAAAAATGATGCAAATACAGAAAAGTGATGCAAAAACAGAAAAGCGCTGCAAATATAGAAAAATGATGCAAATACAGAAAAGCGCTGCAAATTTAGATAGCGCTGCAAAAACAGCAAAGGGCTGCAAAAACACATACGCAACAGAAGTGCTCTGGTCTCAGGCAAGGGTCGGCAACCTTTAACTCTCAAAGAGCTATTATGACCCGATTTCCACGAAAAAGAAAACATCCAAAGCTGAAATTCTTTTTTGACATGTAAAGTGAAGTTTAAACTGTATACATTTAAATCATCATTAAATCTCAGTGAAATACAGTATTTGTGGGACAGCAGGCATTTTTCTAGAGTTGGATGCAATATGCAGTGTAAATATGAGTGACGAGGGATCACAGAAGACATGAGGCAGTGCTGCACATAGATCCATCGCACAGGTATGTGTTGCTGTCTACGCGCCATGGCCATCTACGCTCTGTGGCATTGACTGGCTGTGTTCGCTCTGTGGCGTCGGCAGGCTGTGTCCGTCTGTGGCATTAACAAGCCGTCTGAGCACCATGGTGTAAACTAACAGTATTTCCCGCAAGTTACAGTCCTAAACAGTTCTCCAATGTGTTGCTTATACTATATGTATTCAGAGGACTTTTTATTTAGAGTTCTACAGAGAAAGATACCATTATTCAATGATATCCTTGAGATTCAGTCTCTGTCTTTGACAACTGGTCTGCACTGTCTTTACGGGCTAAAAAAGCTTTTGTGACCTACATGAAACACCCATGTACAGCAGGGTGTCATGTCTGCTGCATGCCCTCCTCACTCATGGTCACAAGGTTAAGAGGGAGAAAAGACTGTACGTTTCTGTTACAGTAAAAAACTGTTTATTTTACAGTAATTTTATGGCAACCCTGCTGCCAGTGGATTACTGTTTTTTTCCACACAGAAATTTGTTACAGTGTGGGTTTTTTTTGGCTTCTTGTTTCCTTAATGTCTGTCATTGTCACTCAACTTTCCACCAATTTTGCATATTTTGAGTGATCTTGCTCTGCTCTTGACTGGTCACCAGAGTTTTCAAAAACATTTTATTAGTGAATTTAAGAGAAAATGTCTGCTCCATAATCTGTGTTCAGTTGTTAAATTTGATGTTTTTGGTGCACTGAAGGTAAAAGGGGCGAGAGTAGTGGAGCTGTCTACAACGGTGCATTTTACACGCGTGAAAATGCATGAGGACAAACAGACATACACTGTTTGCAATAAAAGTCAGTAAGACACAATCTCACACTAAAAACTGACAAAATAACAGCATCATAGGTATCTCTCAGCGCTGTCTTTCTCTCTGAAAACTAGCCGCTGCCCCTCCAGAGCACTTCCTTTGTGGGAGTGAACATGCAGTGAAACTACAGGTTTGCAGTCTCCCCAGAGTGGCTCAATGATATTGAGATCAGGAGACTGAGATGGCCACCCCAGAACCTTCACTTTATTCTGCTGTAGGTCATGGCAAGTTGACTTAGCCTTGTGTTTTAGATCATTGTCGTATTGGAACATCCAAGTATGTCCCATGTACAGCTTCAGGGCTGATGAGTGAATCCAGAAATGACAGTGCAGCACTGGATGAAAGGAGTTCAGAAACTCGCTGATATACACACACAATGATTACAAGCAAATAGATCGCAGGTGAGGATGGTAACCGCAGAGTGTGTGGATGTGTGTGTGTGTTACAACTGATCTCAGTATGCTAACAGCTGTAGCTTTGTGTCTTAATGAGCTTGTGAGTAAGTATGAATCTGAAAAACATGTTCAGTAATCATTTATTATAACATATTATTTTCTGACAGTTTAGATCATACTTTTTTCATAAACTTGAAACTCTGTAATACTGGGTTTCTTTCTTTCTTTGGCTTAAGAGGAGAAACATATTTTTTGCAAGTGCACTAGCACACCTCCTAAACTGACCTACACAATTACAACACACGTTCCAGGATTCAGCTCAGAGGAGGGGTGAAAGTAAGTCGGTACGGTCCAGTACTGTGTAGTGTGGATCCTGAGGTTCAATCAGGAATCTTCACTTTACGAATTCAGTTTCCTGCCTCGCAGAACACCAGAGGTAAACAGGTCTGTTTTGTGTCATCTAAGACAGGCAAAACACACTCCTCACCATTACTCTTTGGGTGCTTGATTTCTGATTAAAGGACAACGGAAGATCCAGTTGAAAAACAACTCGAATTAAAGCCGCAAGCGGCGATACACGGGCCCTCGCTCACGTGCGCTCCTCCGAGCTTTCGCTCGGAGAACCGCACGAGAGCGACTCCCCGCTCCTCGCCGCTTGCGGCTTTAATTTTAAAAAGCGTCGACCTGTGCGCATGTCTGAACGTGCTGCAATCGTTCTCAGTCAGCCACATGGGAGCGAGGGCCGTTCTTTCCTGCATGTGGCTCTACTTTTAAATACATTTACTTCTGTGTCGAATTTTAACATTTTATTGCTTTTATAGTGAAGATTTTTGTGGCTGTGGAATGACCTTGATCCATGTGAAATAAAGAAAAATGGCTCCTTAAAGGTTGCAGACCCCTGCTCATGTGTTTCAGGGTTCAGCTGAAATAGAATAATGACAACATGCAGAGAGCTGCATGGCCACAGCACATTCCTCTGTCTGCTCTCATGTTTCTTCAAGAAGTCTACCTATGCACTGAAAATAGGTCACACAGCAAAAATGGTCATTTTGCTCCATCTGGTGGCCAAACTCACACAGACTACCTAAAGATTCAGTTTGGCCACTAGATGGAGCTAAATGACCATTTTTGTTAGAGCAAAATGATTATTTTCACAGGGTGCAGAGTTTCATTGGCCTGGAGATTGGAAAAAATGAATTATTAAAACTCCATAAGACTTAGAGTTTAATCCTCTCAGTATGAGGGTGTGTCCAGGGATGGATTTTGACAATTTGAATGAAATCTGGAAAAAGATCAGGCTAAAATTCAGGGGCTTCATGAGAGTCTGTGGTTCATGAAACCACTTCAGACTTTGACACTTCACAAGAGAAACATCATTCAAAACAGAAACTTGACCTCATTAACTGAGCTTGTTGAAGATGTTTTAGAAATTTCAAATAGAATATCAACATCAAATGGCTGCATGTCCACAGCACAGCCTCCTGCTGCTCTAAAAATGAGTGTCACAATGTCAGAACTGAAAGAAATCACACGGCAAAAATGGTAATTTGACTCCATCTAGTGGCCAGACTCACTCAGACCACCTAAAAGTAAAGTCTGGCCACTAGATGGAGCCAAATGACCATTAATGCTGGAGTGAAATGATTATTTTTGCAGGGTGAAGAGTTTTATCAGCCTAAAACTTGGAAAAATGAATTATTAAAAATCTTTAAGACATAGAGTTTTATCCTCTAAGTTTGAGGGTGTGTTCAGGGATTGATCATGACAGTTTAAATGAAATTTGAAGGAGATTAGGCTGAAAATCAGGGAGTTTTTAGGAGTCCTTGATTCATGAAGTCATATCAGACTTTGACACTAAACTGGAGACTCATCATTCAAAATAGGAACTTGACCTTATATATGCTGCTTGTTGAAGATGTTTTTGATGTTTTTGTGCAATTGTTTTCAAAAAAAGATCAAAGGGGGAGGAGCTATGGGTCACAGCATAAAACACTTGATTTCCTGTTGCCAATAGGGGGCGCCTTACTTTGCATGAATAAAGCCCATATGGCTGGACTCAGGCTGTGACAGTGAACATTTTTGTGTGATTTGGTCAGGATCTGAATTTGTACGAGAAAGTTATTAAGGGTTTTGTGGTTCTGAGAAATTGTCAACTTTTGGGTCGACTTTGACACAACACTAAAGACACATCATTCAAAATAGGAACTTGACCTTATGAATGGTGCTTGTTGAAGATGTTTGTGATGTTTCTGTGCAATTGTTTTAAAAAAAAGATCAAAGGGGGAGGAGCTATCAGTCACAGAGTAAAACACTTGATTTCCTGTTGCCAATAGGGGGCGCCTTACTTCACGTGAATAAAAGCCATATGGCTGCACTCAGGCTGGGACAGTGAACATGTGTGTGTGATTTGGTCAGGATCTGACTTTGTATGAGAAAGTTATTAAGGTTTTTGTGGTTCTGAAAAATGGTCAACTTTTGGCGCCCCTAGTGGCCACGCCCATCAATATTATAACAATCCTTCAATAACTTTTGATCATCAGTGGGTCTAGTATGCACCTGTCCAATTTGGAGATAATCAGAAAAAAACTGTAGGACAAGTTCGAAAAAGGTTCGCACCGTGCTAGCGCAAAAATTCTAACTTTGACGTAAAATTTCGTAACTTTAAATTATTGTTTTGCCTACACATTTTACATTTTTATGAAGGTCTTGAAGTGATAAACGTGCCCAAAAAATTTCATACAAATCGGAGCATGTAAATTTTTCTTCTTTTTTGGCGCCCTCTGGTGGCCACGCCCCTGAAGATTATAACAATCTTTTAATAACTTTTAATCGTCACTGTGTGTAGTATACACATGAGAAATTTGAAGCTGATCCGACAAAAACCCTAGGACAAGTTCGTTCAAATACGTACCCTAAAAATCGTCAAATTCCGACTTTTGGGACAAATTTCCGAAGTTGCTGTGCAAAATTCAGAGTTTGCCCAAGAGAATTTTTTGAAGGTCGAGGCATGATTGAGGTAGCCAAAAAATTTCAGACTTGTAAGTGAAAGTAGGCGGCGGGGCTACCGTTTTAAGCTAATGCTAAATGCTAGCAAGATTGTAGCATTTTTTGAGTGGCAAAATAATAAATTTTTCGCAGTGGTCAGGGAGGGTAGGACATAGTGTGGCGCTCTTTTTTTCAAGGGAAAGGGGCGAAAATTGGGGTTAAAGCGGCGGAAAAAATTTATAATCCTTAAGGTTCCAAGAGGGCCTTCGCCCGCCTGCGGTCGCTCGGGCCCTAACTATAGCTTGGTCCTCAGAAGTGAGTACCAAAGTGTCAATATCCTGAATCAAGCTTACGACAGGTGTCAAGGATGCAGAAGGAATCATCTGTTTTGTGTAAGCCTAAATCCTGCAAATGGATTCGTGTCACCAAAAGGTCATCTCTGTGGGCGCCAAGGAGTCTCTCTGTTAACGAACAAACAAAGAGTTGGTTGTGACGTAAGCAAGATAAGTGTTTTTCTAGGGTGTTTCTTATCTTCGAGCCCTAAAAGTTACGACCTCCTGGGAGTCCCCTTCTGGCCCCTCTCTGAGTGGAAAACAACTGTGATGAGACACCTCTGGCATCCAAGAAATTTGGTTGGTGGACTGTTTCAAGGAACCCCCTTCTCACTGTGTGTGTAATATGATTGAAAAATGTCTTTAAATAGACAGATATTTTAATACATGTAAACCTGTACTCATCTGCCATAATGTCTTTCATGGATAATGTGTGTGGGCTACAGTACCATGTGTAATAAAGATTTTCTTTTAAAGGATGTAATAACTGTGGTTAGGTTCCTATAAAATAACGCTTTGTTTGGGCTTATTCAAGAGCAGTGGACCTGGAGAGTAAAAGTATGGTAAAATCAGGTATGTGTAATTAAAGTGGTGAAAGTTAAACTCAATTAAAGATTTCTGGCTGGCAAGACCAAAGGAACCGCCTTTGGAGGTGGTGTTACGTGAAGTGGGTGTTGAAAGTCAATAAAAACCAGAGCTCCCAAAGTTCTCCCGCTCTCTCTTGCACTTTCTTCCATCCGAAACTCTGGTCTGTCAACGTCTCCACAGCAACTTCACTGACGGAGCCGCACCCTTCTCCTGCTGTTTCCCGCGGAGATTCAAAGACTCTCTCTGTGTGCTGGGTGCAGACGCAACAAGGCTTCCTACATCTCTTCCATCCTGAACTCTGATCTGTTGACATCGCTACGGCCACTCTGACGAGTGAACCAAGCCCTGCTACTTCGCAAAGTTCCAAAGACTCTGTCTCTCGCTCTTCGTTGGAGGCCCGCTTCGCCTCCAGTTGTTGAGTCCAGAGATACGCCGTTCGCTGGGTCGTCATCCGTGGTGAAGAAGACTTCAAGGCTGGCCCCCCTTCTTCCATCAGTGTGACAGGAGAAGCTACATCCAATCTGCAGGCACCGCGACCGGAGCGAAGCAACTGCTCCACTCCGACTGGCTGCGCCACACCACGTGGGCCTTCACGCACGCAGACATCGCCTGGCAATGAAGACGCCGCACCACGTGGGCCTGCACCAACCTACACGTCGCCTAGCAACGGGGACGCCGAGCCACGCCGAGCCTCGCCGACCCGCTAGAGCCTTCATCGATCCGTTCAACTTTCCAGCTTGCATCAGCTGTTCCAGCTCTCAACGTCATCCGTTCCAGCTGTCAACATCCCGAACTTCTCTTCACCTCCCACAACACCTGCCTCTTCAACGCCAATCCTCTGCCTCAGTAAGACACTTTGCTTGTCCTTGTATTTCAGAGTCGATGCCAGAAATTGGGGTTTTATAAAGGTTTAACTTTAGTTGGTCCCTGCTCTAATCATTGTCTGACTTTCCATTTTATCTGTGTTCCGGTTTTATCACAATCAGAAACTCATTCTTATTCCTGTTTCATATTTCTTCTTTTTTATATTCCCATATATATATTCATATATTCATTTATTATCATCACCATTTCATATTCTATTTTGTATGTTCACCTATTAGTTAGTAAATAAATTCACCTTAAAAGCACGTCGTTGTTTGTGTTATGTGTGTGGTTGAAATTAAGGGCCTATGTTACCGAGTCCAAGATCTCATATACGTGTAGCAACCTTTCAGGTTAAAAGACTGGTTATTTTAATTTTCCCTGTTTTATTAAAATTGGGTGGTGCCCCGAGGAATATTTAAACTAGCATACTGTTAAGTTTAAATAAAATTCTGAAGTTTATAACTTCGTTTATTTATTAAGTTTTGAATGCTGGCATTCTGCTATTAACTAATTATTTATTCATTGGTAATTTAACATCTTAGACCAATTCACGCTACAACTGCGTACCAGCAAAAGATTCAGTGGCTCATTCGAAACCAGCCACGGCCACAATCTGGGTCAGAAAATAGATTTGCTAACATTATGCAGTTTGGTAAACTACTTTGACTGTTTAAAAACTTCATTTCAACTTATTCCTAGTTGTTTCTAAACTGCCTGTGCCGTGTCTTAGTCCATGCCGGCCAGGCTACTCCCTCTCCTCCTCACAGCTCTCGCCCTGGGTTGTATGGTTGTATCACCGTATGTGCATCGCCGCTCGAAGCTGGACGGTAATTGGAGCTAAATGCCTGGAAGCTCAGCTTCTGCATGATGATTGGATGATCCGTCTGATGATCCCTTTTTGATTGACAGCGAAATGAATGAATCAGCGATCTTAAAGTTTTTACATCCACCAGAGCATTTTCAAAATTTCTCTTTTTTTTTCTGAACTGATTCAGAGACTTTACCGATCCCCAGTGACTTTGTCTTTGTTAAAAACGACTAGAAAGGGAAAAGAGGAATTTACATACAAATAAACAAACACATTTATGATGTCGTAAATCTTCTCTCTTTCCTTATTTAATTTGTTGTAACATTGTTGGTTTTCATTTTTCTGATATTGTTCTTTCCCTTTCTGGTGATGATTTTATATAAATATAGTTATAATTATTATTATTATGTAGGACAAGAAAAAAAAAAAGAGCTTCCCCTCCTCGAAAGACCAGCAGCCACTGTTGTACAGATAAATATAATTAATTTGTTCAAGAGAAAAAACACTGAGGATAAGTTACCACAGAAATTCAGAAGAAAAACAAAACAGTGATAAAAGTTTTGAGCAAGCTGAGAGGGACAAATATAAAAGCTGATTTTTGCCCCAGAAAAATAAATAAATAAAAAACAGATTTGTTGTGGGGTTTTTTTTTCTTTTTAACCCATATTTAGTCAAAATATTGATGTAAAAGTCGAATTAATGTCATGAGTCAAAATTTTGACTTTTTATCTCAAAATTTCAACTTTTTTTTTCTCAAAAATCCCAACTTCTTCTTTTTTTTTTTTAACTGATAATTTATCTCAAATTTTTAACTTTTCGTGGATAAATTTTGATTTTTTTTTTTGCTCATGAGATGAAATTTTTATCTATTTTGACTTTTTTACTTATAATTTCGACTTTTCGCCTCAAAATTTCGACTTTTGTTTCAAAATAGAGACTCAATACAGGCAAAAAAAACAACAACAAAAAACAAGCTAAAACAACCCCCAAGATTTCAATTTTAATTTTTGAACTGGTGGAAGCGGACTTCAATAGACAAAAGTTTAGTACCAGAAAGAATTTCAAACTACTTTCACCCCTGGCTCAGAGGCATGTCTCAGATTTGAAAAGGTCAGGGGCTAAGGCCAGAACATAAAGGGCTGTCGCACATTGGTGGGTATGACATGTATGAGCGACAAAAAATTACAGGTTTTATTTAATGTGAAAAGAACACAAAAATCTTCAAATGTAAAACTACATTTTAAAAACAGATGCATTACAAACTGTGATACAAACACTAACTTGTTCTCTTTCAAAACTGGAGTAGCTTTGTGTATCAACCATTAGAAAGGTTGTTTAAGGTTGAAATGATGTGATCACATGCATTTGGAGCTGCCCTGCCCCCAACCCCTGTGATAGCTGCCGTTTTTAGAGCTGTGGGGTTCAAGCTTCAGTGTGAATGGGTAGATGACAGCAACAGAAAGTGAGAGGCGAGCCAGCAGAGAGGATCAGATGATGCAGGTGCTGATCAAAGGCAGGTGGACAAACAGGAGGCTAAATGTGCTGATGTGCTGCGGATGCTCTGCTCCGCCCGTTTTAAGCCTCCTCAGCAACACGAGACCATTCAGCAGGACTCCTCTCTCAGGATTGTTGATCTAAGCACTGTTAGGATTTGGATGCCTCATGGCCCTGCTGACTTCAATATCTTTTGTGCGTGTGTCTGTGTGTGTGTGTGTGTGTGTGTCTGTGCGAATGTGTGTATCAAGGACCCCTTCATAAGAAGTCACCTTGAACTGGAGCAAAGCTTCACTATTAAAGATTCATACCTCTGTAGCAGCAAAGTGCAAAGATGGTGATGCTTGTTGGGTCAGTCCAGAGCTTTCAAGATAAAAAATACAAATCAGGTGCAGTGACATTTGTACAGAACAAAGGAGATGAACCCTTGCGCTTTGCTTTAAGTGGTAACAGGCCAAAATTAACCTATTCCAATACATATATTCAACCATTTTCTTTCACTCTATATCTCTTTTTTCTTAAGCGCCTCGGCAGTAAACTCAGAAGGTGAGTCCCTCTTCAGAGGGACATTTTCTAGTGTTTCCAGCCATAGGTTTTTTTTGTCAAACAAATTCTTTTCAGAAGAGATTGATTGTCATAGTCTGGGTTTTTGGTTGTTTATTTTCCCTGTCTTGTTTTACTTCTCTCTCTGGCAGGACGCATGGCTGTTTTTCTCTCTCAGCTGAGGCTCACTTATCTGTGATCCAGCACAATCAATCCTCCTGATAAGACTGCTCAAGACACCAAATAATTCTATCTTGTTTGGTAGTGCTTCTACTTGTGGTTACCTAGTTTGTATTTGGGTAAAGTATTTTGCTTCAGGCCCTTTCCTAGTGTTAGTCCAGTTTTTCCAAAAAAGTTTTTCAATGTTTTCTCCTGCTGCCTTGCCGGCCCTCCTGCTTTAAGTCTGCTGCTGCTTTCATTTTTTCCCTCTTGTCCAGTTTTTACCTTACATGATTGAAGAACTCCCAACTGTTTTTTTTTTTTTTTTCATTTTTTGTTCTGTATTTGTATGGGCTATGGTTTGTGGAGTTCTCACACTACAAATAACAACATTTCTCCACATTTAGCCCTAAAACATCACTTTTTATGCAGATTCAGAGAAATATTTGTGAAATTTATTTATAAAAAATTATATATAAACGTTGAATGTTTTATCTAATTGTTAAAGGTTATATCCAAATGGAAATTCTATATATATATATTATTGTTACGGTAGGATCCATTTTGATAGTTCTGGCCATCAGCTGGTCTAGGGGTTAGGCCTTACTGCCCAGGGAGATAGCCAATAATAATGTGCCGCTGTTCCTCCAAAGTGGATTATCCTTTTGTTGTTGTCGCATTATACAGTTGTGCCTAAAAGTTTACACCCCCTCCAGTAGAATTTTCTGATTTTTTTGGCCTTTTCTCAGAAAATATGAATGGTAACACAAAAACCTTTCTGTCACCCATAGTTAATGGTTGGGTGAAGACTTTCTGTTGTCAAGTTTCTGTTGTCATTATGATTTAAAAAGAGTAAACTTCTTTCTTTTCTTTTTTTTTTCTCAATACATGTCTACTGTGAGGCTAGAGCGCTACCCACTTCGCCATAACAAACATTTTCTCTACCTCTGCAAAAAAAGGGACGTTTTGGGGCTAAATGCGGAGAAATCTTGTTATTTGTCGTGTGAAAACTGTACAAACTGCAATACAAAGTACTGGTGGTTCAACTCATTCAGAGCTGTAACAAGATAATAATGGATTATGAAAGACAAATCCATAAGTGGGATTATTTCAAAATCACGCAAGTTGTCGCAGGACCTTTGAAATATCAAGTGGGACATAAAAACAAGAACAAAGTTGGCTATAAATGATCAACATAGCCATATATATATATACACATACAAACATATATATCTTTGTTTTTTCTTTTTAAAGATCTAAAATCACACAAATATACAAATAGCTGCTGCAGATTGACTTCTTTGAAAAATGAGCCGTTGACTCACTGGTAGAAAGAGGAGAAAGGAGCTTGAACCAGACTAATAGTGTCCTGGGGATCAATCCAAAGACAAGGGATCCCTTCACCTGGACCTGCAGGTGCCGTATTATGACCTGGAGTTGAAGCAAACTAACCCTTCAGCTGGTATTACATCTCACTGATGTTAGTGCACTAGCTCAATGACTTACCAGATTGGAGACATTGAGTTTCTTTGTACAGTAAAAAGCATTGAAGTCCCCCATAACTGTCTTAACTTAATTATATGAGAGCTTTATCTTGTGAGGATGGAATACATCATGTTTTTCTGTTGCTGCCTCTTGTTAATTCAGAGTCTAAAGGACGAGGATAAAGAAAATCAAAAGGCTTATTTCATTTGCATAGATGGATGAACTTCCCAAAGCGGGGGTGGGGTGAAAGATGATTTTGAAGAGAGGGGGGTGGATTTGGAGTTAAATAATTGTAATTATTTTGGTGTTGGAAAAAGAGGCTATCTCTAGCCTAGATGTCTAATTTAATTTGTATTCAAGCAGTTTCTTTTCAACTTTTTCTACAGTATATTTCACAAATGAGTGATAAAAATTCAATTATCATCCTCTGATGTGGGGGGTGGCAAGGATTTCTGTTTATGGAATAAATACTGAGAAACTGGGGGGGTTTGTTCAAGAACAATTTTTGACAGGGATGCATGAAATGGTAGCTCATAACTTAGTAATCTATACCAGAGTATTCTCTGGATATCAGATTCCCATATCAGGAAGGTTGCAGGGTCTCAACAGAATAGAAGCCAGGCAGATGAAATAAAATGCTTTGTGAATCGAACCAAGATATGTACCAAAAAACTCCAACAACATTCAGGCCATGTCCACATGTTACTGGTTATCTGTGAAACCACATATATTTTCATAGGTTTAGGCCTGTCATTCACACAAAACCACAGTTTTATGTCACTAAAGACAATCTTTTCTGAAAACTCCAGCCAAATGTGAAGATTTTAGAAAACTCTGTTTTCATGGTTTTGTGTATTTGCCAGTAGCAAGAGTTTTTGGATCTCAAACGTCACACCCTGCAACTAAGATAGTCACTGATGTCACATGAATGCGACTTTATGGGGGTGTGTTAGTTTTAGCAGTGTTGCAACCACTTTGCCTGCTCCATTTCTCAATTTTTGCATCTTATTTCTTATGTTGAAGAGCAAACCTCTTTGTCACTGCCCAACCCGTACCAGCAACCTGATTCATTCTGCACACGTACATGGATTACATCACTCTGGCACTTGCAAAGTTTTGCAACAGTGCCGTTGTCACATGCTGTTTTTTTTGTTTGTTTGTTTGTTTGTTTGTTTGTTTTTGTCGGGGTTTTTTGTGTCTTTGTAATTCTAACAAAGTTGCGAATACAAACAATGTGACATTGAGATCTGACGGACACATCAAAACCAAGGCATAGTTGCATATTCAACACAATCAAATCAGATTGCAAAATACAGAATCAAAACAAGATAAATGAAATAAAATAAACACTTAGTACAGGAGTAGGACAAATTCAGGGTTGGAATTTTTGTGAAATGTATATCTGCTTGGGGACAAACTTTCACCATATTCTTGTTGCACCTGGTCAAAGGGGCACATAGTACAGATAGCCAAGTTTCACATTGTATTGCCAAACTTTACATGATTGTCTTTCTTCTCCAAAAATGTGTCACTACCAAAACACAAAACCGCATGAGAATAAAAATAATTATATTAACCTGTTCATATTTATTTGGTTCTCCACTATTTCAACTATTAGCATTTTCAATGTATATGGTTTTAGCATCAAAATCGATTTAAATGAATTTTTAACAGAATTTAACATTTATTTTCTCTGTGTATCAAAATTTAAACTATATTTTCTTGTAAAACATAAAAATAATTATATTGTTTCATAAGTCATTAATGTTTAAAGTACTCACACTTAACCAATCATAATGATGAAGTCTTGTTTGATGATTCAATATGTTTCACTTTTGACTAAACAGCTGTTGTTTCAGTAGTGACAATACTGTTGCTATAGTTACAGAAGTGATTTGTTTGAGGTAGGTTAGTTATTTGAGAGAAGTCATTGAACTCTTTTTGTGATAATTTTTATTTTTTAACATGTTCTATGACCAATAAAACACATTATTTCATCATTAAATAAATAGCAGTGGTTTCATCTTCCACATAAAACATTGATTGAAATGAGGCCACAAATATAGAGTTAAGTTAAACCATCACCTCTTTTATGGTCTGTATAGTAGTCTAACAGGTACTATGGCCTCCTTGCCTCTTTAATGGGCACAATTATAAACACACATGTCTACAGGGACCATGGTCTGTTTGCCTCTTTGGTTGGAAACCATGACCTTCTCCTCTGTTGTGTGGGAGCCATGGTCTGTAAAGTAGACTCACTGGTACCAAAGCCTACATACCTCTCTCATGGGCTGTATATCTCTAAGATTTAGGCCATGGTCTGTTAAGTAGTATTATGGGTAGCCGCTCAAATAGGCACTGTGATTGACAGTCCTGTTTACAGGGACCATGGTCTGGTTGCCTCTCTTATTGGGCACCGTAGCTTGTATAGCTCTTCTACGATTATTAGGGATGGAACGGTTCACAAAATCTACGGTTTGGTTCGTATCACGGTTTTGTGGTCACGGTTTTCGGTTTACACTGTTATTGTTTTTATCACCCCAAATACCATATATTCTAGTCATTCACTGTTAACATATTATTTTTAATCATTTTTTTTCATTTATGGTCATGTGGGTAGTGAAAGTTGTCCTCTCCTACCTGTGTCTCTTCTTGCACTGCCAAGTGACACACTGGGATGATGTCTCTGCAGATGAGCTAACATGTTGGATGTGTTAGCGTTAGCATAAACAACGCGTGTTCTACGGTGCTTGCACACAGTCACGGCTTTGTCCACCACTTTCTTACCGCCATTGTCGTTAGGTAACGTTAAATCCAAAGTGATCCTAGACAGGAGACCGATAGGATGCCACAGGAGCATCCTCTATCTCTGGCTGTTTCTCCTCTCCGCTTGCCATATCCACAACACACGCCTTCGTACAACTGTGCTGCCTGTGCGTCGCTTTTGTCTCGAGTTGCGCATGCGCATGACCGTAATTACACACGTTCCAAACTGAGAAGATAAACAAAGAAAAAAATAACCCAACGGCACACATGCGCCCCGAACCATGTCAGGAAATCGAATGGTTTGGATTTTTTCAGAAACCGTTCCATCCCTGACAACTATGGAAAGTATATTAGTCTAATGTGTACCTTGGCCTCCATGATATTTGAATGTATGCAAAGTCTGAACACTTTATTGTTTTTAGAGTATGACTATCATTGTGGGACTGCAATTTGGCCTACAACTGTAGAATGCCCCATACACACCATTCAGAGTGTAACAGTCGTCTTGTAGCTGTGCCCATGCGTTGGAGCCAAATGCATGAGCAGAGGATGAATGTGAATTTGCGATTTCATAGAGACAGAAATTAATTTCCATCATTTTTATTTTGAGGATGCTAAGTTTAAGGCAAAACAGCCCAAAGCCACATAGACTGAGGTATTCTAGCACCTTACTGAGAGAATGCACCCCTGTTCATTATCTCAGCCATGCCCCCACTGATGCAACTTTATGCTCAACTTTATCCCAATCAAAGTGATGACAAAAAAAACCCTGATCCTAAACAATGTCATCAATGAGCTACATACCCAAATAATGTTCTTTACCAGGCTGTAAACATGTTTAACTCAGCTGTAAAACTAGATATGTTAAAATGGGACTAAATGAGGATGCCTGAGAATTAGAAGACAGCCTCAAAAGGTCACTCTGAGAACTGCAGGTTTGTGTTCAACTCTTCAACCCTGCTCGTGTCTACACAAACATTTACCTGTTGCTGCTATATGTGAGATACAAAGGTATTAAAGCTGAGGGATGTAAGTGTCTGCAGTAGACGAGACAATTTCCACAGGGATCATGAGGGGGGCTCGGCGGCCACAGGGCATTTCAGTTGACATTAGACTAGATTGAACTCGACTTATCCCTCCATTTTGATTCTGGTTTAATCCACTAACCATACATTTGGTTTCTGGTTAAACAGAGGTCAAATGAGGTCATTCACAGACATGCGCACTCCATGTTCACACTTCCACATATGTGCTATCAAAACCAATATGTCCACACATCTAGTTTCTGGTTAAACTGAGGTGAAATTCAACCAAACAATAATGTTGTGAGTTTTAATATACTCTACTTATATTAAGAGTTTTGTGGTTTAAACTGCCAAACCATACATGTGGTTTCTGGTTAAACCGGGGTCAAATGAGGTTATTCAGTTATTAGTGCGCACACTTCCACATATCAACCATTCCAGCTCATAAACAATTTTTCCCCTTCTTCTTGTCTCACTAGAGCTATTTATTAGTTAGTAACAGCAACACTTCCCCATGGTTTGTGGTAGTACTGCTACGTTTGGTTCATACCCTAAAGCTTTGGGGGAGCGTGCAGAAAATTGGACGAAATAAATGCAAAGTATGGACAGAAGGCTTCACCAAGATCTGTATGTAACGTTGAGCATAAATGAGCCTCAAAGCTTGACTCTGTGTGTGTGTGTGTGTGTGTGTGTGTGTGTGTGTGTGTGTGTGTGTGTGTGTGTGGTTGAGGCAGAGAAACATTAATGTGTGTCTGTGTTACTGAATGTTTTGATTGGTTAGTGTAAACAGCTGTGTGGAACATCAAAGACATCAAGGGTCATTAAGGGGCTGTGTGGTTTCCATGGTAATGGAGTATGAAGTGACATCATGCTCATTCTGTGTGACTCACAGCTTCTCTACGGAAGGACTTTTGGATCAGACATGGCTCTAAAATAGCTGACCCTGCACCAAAACCATAAGACTTATCAGAAAAATGATGGCACCATGAGCTTAAGGAAAGTCTAATGATTCTGGAAATGTAACTTATTTATCTGTAGGGCCAAAAATGACACCTTTCCAGTGAGTTAAAAAAGGGTTTAGAATGGTACTCAACAGAGGTTTCTGATCAGTGATACATTGGTAGTCAATGAGAGAAGAAAGACAGTTTTGTGTGACAGTTGGCTGCATATCGAGTACAATCATTGTTACAATCCCTCCTCTGTTAGAAGTAGAACAGAATTACCTTCGTTTTGATGTCTTATTTATATCAATAGTCAAGTTTTTGTGGGTTTCCACCAGTTGGTTTATGAGATATTTTTGGTGTCATCCCCTGATCCCTCACTCTGATGATGTCATCCTCCGATGTAGGCAGCTGATTTTCAGGGGATTTTTGTCAAAACAGGGGTGTTACGAGGACTCCCCACTGAAAACCATAAACCCAAGCTTCATGCCTCATACATCCCTGAAGAGAGAACAAAAATGGCTGTGTTTTAGAGTTTGAATTAAAGTGTGGCAAGGCAGTAGTGCTGAGAATAATTGTGGCTCTTTTTGGGTATGCTTGTGAGTTTCCCCATTTATTTAAGAGGGGACTTTTTTTGCTGTCTTTCTTGAATAACTTGGCCAAAAATTGGCAAATGTCTACAATTGTCATAACACACCTATTGGGAAGAAACCGTTTGTCTTGATATATAATTTTTGGAGGTTTTCTCAAAGCCCTAGGAGGAGAAGCAAATTGAAGTGTCCGGAAGATGATGATAAAGATGAAAAAAGATAAGCATGTGTCATGTCTGCGCCTCAGCCCCCATTTAGAGACATCAAAACTGAAAAATGTATATCAACAGTGAACTAACTAGATAGCTTTATATGATTGGAGCTCAGACCTCAAACTCAGACCCTTTCTCAGTTCAAGAAACACTTCTTCCTCCTTTTTTTTTAATTCTATTTTTTGAATTAATAGGCAGAATAGGAATGAAGAGATCCTTTGTGTTTAGACACCACATAATTCAGCTCATTTCTAGAAACAGATCTTGTTCTGAATGTTGATTAGGCAGTTGTTTTTTTTTTTTACATTGGATGCCATTCCTGGCATTACCCTTCTTAGTGTATCTGGGCTTTGGACCAGCACTAGTGACACCACTGGCTTGTGACCCCGCTGAATAACCCTCCTGCTCCTTTCGCCTGCAACGCAACGATCAGCTCAGCTCCACTCAGTCACTACGACCTCTGAGACAAAGTGACTTTTCCCTAAAAGACTGATTTGTTAACAGCAGACCTGCACTACAAAAATGAACTATGCTTTTAAATAGAATTCCCTTTCAGATCTTGACCTGGGAAATATTTTGAATTTCAGCATTGTCTTTGACTCAGTATTTTTTGTGTACTTTCTGCTTATAGCTTCATGAGCTCAGCATCAGTTTAGTCTTACAGCCAAATGTAAATAGAGTTCAAGGTCAGGGACTATAAAATTAGGTCTTAAAGAGTGATATTTTAAATGTGTTTTTCTTTTTTTCTTTTTTAAATAGTTTAATCTGGTGGCCCCACAGTGTCAAAACGTGATTAATGGCTCAAGAAATCAAAATGTGTAAAGATTTGAAAACCTGCACGTTGAGTTTGAACATCTAGCATTTTTACCTTAAATCCAAGTGAAAGGGACTGTGAGTACTTTCTAAGTTCAACACTACTTCCCCTGTCTTTAAGCATTCTGCAATCAAGATTATCAGGACAGAGAAGCCCTGAAAGATTTACAAACTGCCCCCAGGAATACAGCGAGAGACCATGTCAGTGAATATCACAAACATATATTCGTGTTATTATGAGTCAGGTAGAATTTTCCTTTCTAACATTGAAGAAATACAAACAGGGTCACTTATTGTTTTTAAAACACCCCTCAACTTTAAGATAGCATAGAGGGAAAGTGGGATAACAAAGCACAGGGTTTAAATACAAATATTCATATAAGAAATGTACAGTATATAACAACTGCTTCTCACAGAAAGACAACAAAGGGTTAAAGAAAACAGAGGTATTCACATCCACAGAGAGGATGGAAGTTTTAGACTCTCACATGTTTAATGTTCTCTGGCTCCAACTGAGATGGGTAAAAAGGTAAGAAAGACTGTGAAAAGCACAAACAGAGAGAGGTATAAGTATATTTCAGGCACGAGACACCAGATTTGAGACAAATATTTGACACAGCGCAAGAGAAAGTTTAGTAGTGTGCAGAGAGGGAACCCAATCATGACAGCTTCAATTGAAGGATAAATGATGACTAGTGGGAATGCCAGCAGACTCTGATGATGATGAAGATGATGATGATGATGACAGTGATGAAAGGGGCAAGAGAAGTGGTTGGAGGTCTGGCTGAATGGTGTAGTGATGGGTTTGGTGAGAGGAACAAGTGCTTGGGGATACAAATATCTTAAAGTTCCTGTGAGGACTTTCCAAGTAATCTTAAATAAATTAAAGCCTGTTCATAAGCCACAAGTGAAATTAAGATTATCAGCACCAAATGTGTTGTTCCTAAATGCTACTTCTCAGTAGAAGTGGTTGGGCCAGATTTTCTCAGGAGAACATGAATGCAGAAAACTGCGGACTCTGTTAAAGCATAAACTTATAACATTGTACCATACAAACTGACAGCACTCTGATTGATCAGTTTGATTTTATTACAGCACAGAGGTTTGGGGTAGAGCTCTTCATCAGTGCACTTCCTTTGGTTCATATTTTCCACGGAGGCTCAGCTCTCGTGACAAGTAGTTCTGTGTTCCATGGGTTCATGTTTCTGCAGTTATGCCATGAGTGACTACAATTATTAACCTGGTGTTACATTTATATCATGTGGCCCCATCAGGTGACAGGTGTAGCCCAGTCCATTCAAAAAAAGCCTGTATCTTTGGTTCAGGATGTCATTAAGAACAATAAAAGAAATGCATCTTTTCCTGAAAACTCTCATTCTCTTCTGAGCACTCCTCTTACAGTCAGTGGATTAACTGTAACAGGATCTTCTTAGGATGGGCAAGCCGTTTTCCAAAGGAGCTGATTGGTCAGGGGGTTGAGCTTTTATAGATGCTGACCTCTTATCCAGAACAAAACGTGCCAACCTGCTCTGGAGCAGGTTAGCACGGTAGCACTCATGCATGTTAGCACTCATGCATCTCTGTTGGGCAGGACCATAGACTGTATAATGAGTGGATGTAACGACGTTCGGCTCAAACTGAAGCCTCAAGCAGATGCCCCGCCCACTGGTGTCTGGCTGCAGTATAGGTCATAAGCCCCGCCTCCCCATGCATCCAGATATGAGCCGGGAAAACTTTTAAAAATTACGATACCTCGTAGAAACGTTTCTCTCATCTTTACACTAAGGTAGTATGACCATGTCATTTGGCTGCATGGTGTTCAGGTGTTTTTTTTTCTGAGAAGTTAGTTTCTCATTAGTTATTGGACGTTAAAAACTGTGATATAAGTTTCGTTTTACGATAGTTGGCAGCTGCCGTTCGTGAGTAGTTTTTACCGGGGATATAAGAAACTTCGGGAA
Source organism: Thalassoma bifasciatum (assembly GCA_008086565.1). Taxonomy (NCBI): domain Eukaryota; kingdom Metazoa; phylum Chordata; class Actinopteri; order Labriformes; family Labridae; genus Thalassoma; species Thalassoma bifasciatum. Next base: position 62,483 of record RPOG01003409.1, read on the forward strand.
AGAGAGCCAAAAGGAGACTAAACCTTCTGAAGAAGAAGAAATAAATATTTTTATTTCTCTGTTTTACTCTGCTCCACCGGAAATTCTCTACTGTGCAGACTCTGGCTGCACAATGGCGGCTAGAGAAACAGGGTTTTTTGGCTTCAAAATCGTAGAACGGTGACAGGCGGAGCCACGCTGTCCATTCTATATACAGTCAATGGGCAGGACTAAGACGCAAGTGGAGGAAGAAAGGATGGATCTCTGGGCAATTGAGAAGCACCCCTTGATAAGAGAAAATCCAACTTCAAAGTACAGGTCTCTAGACTGATTAAAAGAAAAATGGCAGAAGAGCAGGAAGAAACACTAAACTGCACTACCTAGTGAGTCCACTTGTTGTCACCTTTCAAACAACACCTCTACATAACTACAAATAAAAGCCTGACCTTGTTGCTTTTCAACCTGGTAAAAGTTGTCAAAGAAGAGTTAAAAGAGATATGCTCTTCAAAACGAATGCACGCCTTGGTAAGAGTCCACAGTGGGCGGTCATGTTCATGGGTAACAGAGTCTTGATCCTGGAAAAACACTTCCAATTCCACCCACAAGTGTCGCTGCAATCAACATCAGATGGTCCTCACAGAGACTTTAATCAGGGGTTTTGATCAAATTTGTAATGACAGACAATAAGCTATTCGGAGTAACACAAGAACTTTAGCCCTGATTTAAACTGTAAAATAAATTTGTATTAAAAATGTTGGCAAACTTCAAAGAAAGTTGGCGTCATTATCAAATACTCCTTAGAACAGCAGCTGCATGAGCCTTGGTGAGAGCATCTCACTTAAAAAAAAAAAAAAAAAAAAAAGGTTTTATGTTCTTACTTAATGCCACGTCACCCAACCTTGAAGGAACCCAAAGTGCTGGGGGGATCTGGAAACATGAGTTCAGGATTGAAAGTGAAACATGATTGAATCATGGTTTCATGGCGCCATGTTGGTTTGAAGCTATAGATACTGTTCATGATCGGCTAATTGAGGAATCATTGGAGGGAAAAGGCAGAATCTATTGGTGGCAGAAAAGATGGTTTACCTGGTTAAAGTTTTGCTACAGTTCATAAGATTCACAGATAAAAACACAAATCCTCCCATCATAGTTTTCAGTCAGGATCATCTTCCACAGTGTGTCATAGTTTATGTGAGGAAGCTTCATAAAAAGAAACTACAAATCAGTATAAAAGCTACATGTGACTCTGGGTATGAAAGTGGAGGTGTGTCTTTGTGGACTGACATCAACTTCTCTTCTGTGGTCGATCAGGATGGACCACAGAGGCAACCATGCCAGAGCAACACAAACAGTTTCCATTAGGGGGAACAAATGATTCAAAAACATGAACATGCAGCAGTGAAAAACCAATGCAAGGATGTGGAGGTGCTGCAAATTCAAACTACGGTCTAAAAGATGAAGCAAGAGATCATGCACGACAACACAATCACCAGGGAATGCATGCAATGGAGACAAACTGCAGTTTTTAAGTTAATGGCTGATTGCCCTTTCTTTCTGTATGAACAGTGCATTTGATGCAGCAGCTTCAGCTCTTCAGTTAGCAGGGCGCTCTGGAGCTGCATTTATTTGTCATGAAGTTGCTGTAATTTTCTCCTAATGGAAACAGTTTGCTGTGATTGCCTTCAACAGCCTCCATAAAACAGACTGAGGAGAAATCATATAAAAGACTGCTGGTTTGGTCCATTTTTAGTGTTCACATGATGACACCCAGCAGTGCTGTGTTTTCCACTCAGCGCTGAATTGCTGCCTTTCTCTTCCCTAATGCCTCGTCAATATCAAAGCCTGTTAATGAGAAAGCTGCTTGGGGAGCAAGAAATTGCTGAGTGCTACTCAATGTGAAGAAATTATGAAGATTCATAAGTATCTGGCAGAGTGAAAAATCAAAATCAACCAATAACCATAAACTGTCACTG
>RPOG01003410.1:0-15892 GCA_008086565.1 Thalassoma bifasciatum
AAAGGGTGTCCTTGTTGTAACTTCTGCTGAGCTGAAACTTTAAACTGTGACTCTGAGGATGATTTCAACACCTCTGAGGAAACGTTACGACATGTACTCGCTCTGCAGGAGAGTTTTTAACACATGGTAACATACACACATGTGTGTAAGCATGACTGTCCTGGTCCAACATACATACACAGACCTGCAGCTGGAGGCTGTAACAGTATGTTCTCCATGAGCCACATGCTTTTCTTCAGTTATCTAATCTCAGCTCTGATATGAACGAACTCACAAACCCCAAATAAACAGGAGTCACTTTGAGGAAGTTTTATTAGACTCTGATTATTTTATGAACCGGAGGTCACTCTAATCTTTATCAGATAAAAAAAAACATGATTTAGGATTTAGTAAATGAATTACTCTGATAGTGATCCTGTTTGGGGTCATTACGTCACATCCTGACGCCCGTACCCTGAATATTCACTCTCCTTTCCACCAGAGGAATCCAGAGTTCAAACATATCAAAAGTGTTGTTTCATCAAATTATTCCAAGTGGTGAAATTTCTCCTGTAAAGTCCGTTGTTTGTCTGTCTGTCGTGTCCGTTCTCATCAATAACAGCAGCTTCACAGTCTTAGAGCATTTCCTCCTCAATGTCAATCTGACAAAGCTGCAAGTCTTTGTTTTCAACAGGGTTCTAGCTGCAAGTTTTCTGCTGAGTTTTCATCCCAGGACAGCCTGTGATAGACAACAAGTGCTCTCTCTTCATTCGTCTTCTCTAATAGCTCTATTAGAGGGTTGTTTATTAGCTAACAGGCCTGTCACTCACTCCTACAGTAATTACTTCCTTACCCTTCATAAAAAGCCAGCTGTAGCCATTTAGATCATTGGCGAGACCTATTTATTGCCATGCATCTTCATTCACATTCTTGTGCGCAACAGATGAGGTACAATTCGTGACTGGAAACTACAATTTCATGATGTTTCGTTGAAATTCCCCACAAAAAGAAGACACTGAGCACTGATGAAGCTGGTTTGGTTTGCACAAAGTTTTCGGATGAGAGCGTGTGGATAGTGAGAACATATAGATACCTAGATAGATACCTGGAAAGCAGAAATTTCACGCAGATGTAGATGAAAAGACGTAGAAGTGATAATATGAATGTTTTATGTCTGGTATGAAGCATCTTGAAGTTTATGACTTTCAGAAAAACGAACTCTTTCAGCTGCATTTATCCTGATGTGGACTTTAGCCACATATAAAAACATGACATTTTCTGAAACTAGAGACTTTAATCTTTCAAATGAGGTGTCACTGATGAATTTTAACCTTTAACTCTTCAGTTATGAGCTTTGAAACACAGTATAGCATAGAGGCCAGAATTAGGTAGAATGTAAAAGGTTAAACCTGAACAGCATTTATGTTCCTCAGATATGTTGAGGTACAACAAAACTGAGATTTTCACAAAATGAACACCATCCTTGGTTGAATAAGACTTGCAACTACAAACTCATTGAGGAAATATTTCTCATTTTGCAGATTGTATCGTCTCCCCCTGCTGGTCATTTGCGATAACGCAGGCTTAAAGTCCACTCTCATAAACTTTCACACTCATTTGTGTTCAAACAAACACCTTTTCACCTCCACACAGCCCCACATGTGTGTATGTTTTTACTAAATCTGTTTGTTTTATAAACTAGAAACAACCCGTGACGTTTATATGAAGCTGTAAAAGTGACTCATTGAGGTTTTGAACTCAATGACTCAAGAAACTTCCTGCTTAAATAGAAACGCTTGTTAAATATTAACCTGTTCATATAAACAAACAGAGGTGTCCTTGTAATTCATAAATTATCTGTAATATAACAGTTAAAAGTGTCAAACATTAAACCAGAAATATAAACTAGAAATAATATACCTGAAATGAAACTTTAATACCAAAGTTATCACAACTTAAGACAGAAGAACAAACCGTCCTCGACCTTGAATTCTAAGAATCTATAATGTCCTCACTAATGAGAAATACACACACACACACACACACACACACACACACACACACACCCTGCAGAAATCTCCAGGAGTCTGGATGTAAACATTAACACGTTTCCTCTCTCTCACCAACACTCAGTTTACAGTAGCAGGATCATATCCAGACTCTGCTCTGATTGGCTGTTCCCTCATCGCTCCCTGCAGCCTGATTGGCTGTTGCAGTAGCAGCAGTTGTAGAAATGTGTGTGTGCTGCATGTGCCTTCCTTCCTTCAGGAGCACAAACACACTCTAGACTGAAACACACACACAGGCAAATACAGATTATCTCCCTAAATGGTTCTAACTTTATTTTTGTCGACATATTCTATTTCAAAACACTTGGTTCTGTTCTCATGACTTAAGAGGACATTCGTCTGATTTATGGTCATTTCCTGGAGACTTATTTCAACAGCAAAAACATATTTATCAACTAAACTGAATCACTTTTGGAGAAGGAGCATCCCCAAAAGGCTCAGTCCTTCACCACTTTGTCAACAACTGCGTGAGCAAATGGTCCAACAGTTTAGGAACAATGTTTCTCAACTTTGTCCAACTGCAGGAATTGATGGATTTCATCATCTACAGACCATAATATCATCAAAAGATTCAGAGAATCTGGAGAAATCTCTGCACGTAAGCAGCAAGGCCCAAAACCAACATTGAATGGCCGTGACCTTTGGCTGCAGTATAGGTCAAAATCTCTATCTCCTCCATTCATTTCAATGGGGCTTTGGTCAAAGTTTAGGAAATGAATACACCTCGTAGAAATCTTTCTCTCATTCTTACGCTGCGGTGATATGAAGATGATATTTGGCTGCATTGTGTTCAAGTCCTTTTTTCTCCGAGCAGTTGGTTTTTCATTTGTTAGTAGACGTTAAAAACCAGGTTTTAAGTCATGTTTCATGATGAGTGACAGCTGCCATTCTTCAGAATTTTTTCAGTAAGAGTAAGAAACTTCAGGAAAGAGCCAAAAGGATTTTGCATTTTTTGTGATTATTCACTCATTTTGAATTTGATGTCTGCAACTCGTTCCTAAAAAGCTGAGACAGGTTCAACAAAAGTCTGTTAAAGTTGCTGATGCTGAAAAAACAGCTGTTTGGATCATTCCACAGGTGAACAGGTTGATTTAAACAGGTGAGTGTCATGATTGGGTATAAAAGGAGCATCATCCCCAAAAGGCTCAGTCCTTCACAAGCAAAGATGGAGCCAGATTCACCACTTTGTCAACAACTGCGTGAGCAAACAGTCCAACAGTTTAAGAACAATGTTTCTCAACTTTGTCCAACTGCAGGAATTGATGGATTTCATCATCTACAGACCATAATATCATCAAAAGATTCAGAGAATCTGGAGAAATCTCTGCACGTAAGCAGCAAGGCCCAAAACCAACATTGAATGGCCGTGACCTTTGACCCCTCAGGCGGCGCTGCATTAAAAACCCACATCATTGTGTAAAGGATATTAGCACGTGGGCTCAGGAACACTTCAGAAAACCATTGTCAGTTAACACAGTTCATCACTACATCTACAAGTGACAGTTCAAACTCTACCATGCAAAGACAAAGTCACACATCAACAACACACACAAACGCCGCAGAACTCTTTTTGGAAATCATGGACGTGGTGTCCTCCAGGCCAAAGAGGAAAAGGGCAATCCGGATTGTTCTCAGCGCAAAGTTGAAAAGCAGCATCTGTGATGGTATGGGGGTGTGTTAGTGCCCATGGCATCATGGGTAACTGTCCCAGTATCTGTGAAGGGTCGTAATTACGACTTTCCATGTTTGTCCAAAACCTCGTTGTAGACGACGGTAGGTTCTGTGAAACAGAAAAAGTCCCTGCAGGGACTAATAAAGTCGTTCTGTTACTTTGGAAGACACATTCTGCTCCTGTTACAACAGCGTGGCTCCGTAGTAGAAGAGTGCAGCTACTAGACTATTAGACTTCAACAATTAGTGTCCTCAGTTCACAAATACAGGTAATTAAACACAGTGGAAACATGAACCGGTCCAAGCTCTTTAGGAAAAAAAAAACAAAGTTTATCATTTTGAACACTAAATATCTCGTCTTTGTGGTGGATTCAACTGAATTTAGATCAAACTGAATTTGCAATAAATAGGATTCTGTTTTTTTTTATTTACGTTTCACATACAACGTCCCAACTTCATTTGAAGTGGGGTTGTAGACTGAAAGTCTCTGTAATAAACTTTGTAGTTTACTTGGGAACATTAGAGTTTGTTTGAGTCATGGTGTAAATCACAAGAAATTAAATATCTTTCTCAAATATCATTGGCAGTAGTAATAGGCATCTTGTAAAACATTTATGTCTTATTCTTCGCCAACAACCTTTCATGGATACTCATTTTTCTCCCTTTACTGATTTAAATTTTTTTTTAACTTATTTCATTTTCGTCACATTTTTTTTCTTTCTATTTCTTCTCAACATTTGTGTAAAACATAACAATTAGTCATTTAAAGTTTGTATTGTTGTGTCTCAGTAGTAGTGCTTGTATTCTGGTTGTAGAGGGACCTTTAGTGCTGAGAAGGGCGCTTTTAAATAAAATGTATTATTATTAGTAGTACCACCTGCATCCACCAGGGGGCAGCAAAACCCTAAAAAACACCAAACTGGATCCCTGCACTCTGTATGTGTGTGTATGATGTCAAAAACAGCTATATAACCTGTTAAAAGGTGTGTTTCCTGTAATGTAAAGATTATATTTGAAGTTAAAGAAGAAGAAGAAGCTGTGAAGTGTGAAATTTATGAAACTGCTTTAAGAAACATGTCGTGTCTGGATGTAATTAGAGAAGTTAATGTGATTAGAAATCATCCCTGAGGTCTGAAGGAAAAACAAGGACGAGTGAGAAATAAAATCTTCGGACAAACAGTCCTCAAACGTCTCTCAGGGTCAGATGAAAATCACCTGAGAACCTGGCGGTTTATTTTACCTTCCCGTGATTCACGCCGCTCGGCTCAGGGCGGCGAGGTCGTTACCTTTATCTCTCCTCCACTTCAGGAGATTTGAATGTTCTGCTCGATAAGTTTTACGAGCATCTTTGAAATTCATTTGAATGTGTAAATCTGTCGCTGCCGGCCGTAAACGTGTCAAATAAAAGCAGAAATAAAGCGACTGATGGCTCTGGACGCCGTCCAGGTGTTTACTGAAGAAGACGACGCTCGAATGCAAACAGGAATGTTTCTGTTCACCTCCAGATTCAGAGACGTCCAGATGAAGATCAGACAAATATTTATCTCTCTCAAAGTGCAAACGTCAAAAAGACAGTCTGCAGATTTTTAACTATCGAGCTCAATTTGAAGAAAATTATAACAACAAAAGAAGCTTTAACATTAAAATCAGCTTTTCTAAATTAAATATCTTACAAAAACCAAGAAAGTGATCACTGATTTTGTCATATATGCATAAAATTATCACATCATTACTTTAAAATATATGAAATTTGGGCACATGAGTTGAGCATTTTGTTGTATAATTAATTTATCTTCTATGCAGACGATTGGAAAAACGTACAATTTTTTTTAAACCCCGAACAACTCTCTTCCATGTTTGTACAGATATTTTAATAGGTTGATGGCAGGATCTGGTTAGGCAAAAATTTTGTCCATAATTGGTTTAATTTACCTGTTAAGTCTCAATGATGTCACCTGTTTTTTTTTCCAGATTCAAAGTTTTGAAGCCCATTGTTGACGTATAGGAAATGCTGCACTCACCTTATGTTTGATTGAATTTTTATGCAGTAAAAAAGGCTAAAACAGGAGCTAAAGGCTGAAACATGAGCTACAAAAATAATCCCTCATCTCATCGAACATAAAAAAGTGTTGTTAAAAAGATTTGATTTCTATTTATTTTTCGGAAACTAACACACATTTCAGACAGTGGGGAGCAAGGGATTATGGGAAGTGTAGTCTCTATTGCCTATGCATACAGTAGCTTTTCCAGAAAGTTGCCCTGGCTACTTTAAAGGACTTGTAAAACAGGAGCCAACAGGTTTTTTTAAGCGTTAAAGACAAAGATAATGTTTTCAAAGATGTCACTTTGAGGACAAAACAACTTTTTTTTGGACATTTTTTTCTTGTTTTTCACATTTATTAATTGAATTCTGCTTTTAGGTGACTTCTAAAAAGGAAACGTGGACATAAATCTGCAGAAACGTGATGTTAACTCAGTCAGACGTGTTTGTTCACAGTAAAAACGACGATGAGTGTGTTTAAAGAGCATATTGCAGGTAAAAAAAATTTTTGGATAAACACTTGATATGGTCTAAAAGTAGTAGTAGAATAAGTCAAACACTGATTTTTTTAATTATTCGTGACAAAAAGGCACAAATTTAGAGGAAAGCTACTTCAACCTTCGCCGCGTCGTTTGACGTCATCCAGGGGACGAGCGTTCTCCGCCTCCGCTCTGATCCAATGTGTTTGATAGGAGAGAGTGAGTGAGAGCGAGGATATAGAGTCGTGTTTCTACAAGTTTTTTATTTGATTTGATCGTTCATTGGGATGGTTCAATGATGCATTCTTACGCTGGATGCAAAAATAGCGACTTAGCAGGAAATCGAGTCGATCTTTTCCCCAAAAGGAGGAAAGAGTTAGCTTCCATGCTCAGGTTCGTTTTGTGCAGCTGAAGAAACGGGACTTTATCTCTACATCGGTCACTGAAAAAAGCGATGGTTTGTGGTGACAGGGAGACCATATTCCTGGTTTTATGATGGAGTTAAGGATCAGATACTGGAGCCAGGACCAGGTGAGATGATGGAGGTGAAGCCGCAGACAGCGACAGGTTCAGCAGCAGCCACAGCCCGGGAACAGGTGTCAGATGGAAACAAGGATTTATCAGAGATTCATCCCGACAGAAACGTCATCTGAGCACTGTAAGTCTTGATTTATTTATTTTACGACCCTGGATTAGTGGAAATACGAATTTTAACGGGTAGAAAAAGTGTTTTTTTGAATACACGATATCGCCGAAGCCGGTGCTGAGTCTCTCACAAATTTGCCATTTTTACAAGTTTTACCCTTTCAACGGACTGATTTGTGATCGGCACTTACACTTACTGCAGACTTTTTAAGTTTCTGTTTCTGAGTTCAAACTTTAAATACTCTGATGTGAACAGCATCAGGCTCCATGTCTGTAGCTAACGCCGTCACTCACCAGGACTCGCTGTGTTTCTCCTCTGGTCCTCCTCACTCCTCAGCTCCCTGCTCTCCTTTACCCATAATTCCTCCTAATCCTGCCCTGTTCCTGCTCTTCATTTTGTCTTAAAGTCCCATCATTTTAATCCTGAGGACCCTCATATGTATAGGAATGCAGATTTTATCCTCTTCATTAACAGCAGTGACAGTCTGATCCATGTTCACGTTAAACTGAGGAGTTTTCAGCAGTTTCTCCCCTTGATGACGTAACAGCCCAATGCCGGTTTTTAATGTGGAAGTTAAAAAAAAACGAACTAAAACGTCTCCAGCAAACTCTGTGGTTCACTAATTTCAATTTGGGCATCTTTCCTATGATTTTAGTCAAAGTTGTGTTAAACCTGCAATATGCTCTTTAATATTTGTCGTTCTGATGTTTCTGTTCAGTCTGCAGCTCTCTCTCTCTCTGTTTCTGTGTTCGACTGATTCAAAGTGATTTTTTACTCCTGTCTCCTTCATGTTTTACATCTCAGACCCTCCTCCTCCTCCTCCGACTCTATCTTTCACACTTTTCTGCAAGCTTTTTTTTTTTTTTTCAAAAAACATCGGGCTTCACTTCTGGTAAAGCAGCCGCTCGCTCGTCCATCGCGTTGCATCATCTTCAAACACCGCTCGCTCACTCGCTCGACAAGGCCGCTCTCTCGCTCTCTCACTCACTCACTCGCCTGTGAAAGCAGCGCCGGGTCGGCCGTGTGAGGGGGCTGATGGGTAATGAGGAGGTGAATCATGGAGCTCGGTGTGACAGCCGAGGAACACACTGATAAACACACACACACACACACACACACACCTTTATGCTCAGATTCATATGTTCCCCTTCAGGCCAACAAACACACACACACAGGTTTCACACATGCAGCGACTCACCAAAGCAATTACAGACACACACACTGTTTCATCACACACACACACAGCTTTTCTTTTTTTAATCTTTTCTACAGAAAGAAAACCAAAGTTTAAAATTTAAACTGATTTTCATGTAGTTTCATGTTCGCAGCTTTTTGAGCGTTGTTCTTCTTCTGCTGTTCAGATCAAATCAGAGTCAACACGACGATTCTGCCGCCGGAGAAAACGAGACGACTCCATCACAAAAGAGAGAGAGAGAGAGGGAAGGAAATAAAACTGGAAGACACATCTTTCATCCAGTGCTGCACTGACATTTCTGGATTCTGAGTCATGAGGAAAGAAAAAGAATCGTCAAAGTTTCTGCAGGAAAAGTGAATCCAACTGTATAAAACAGGAAAGGGATATAAAAAGATATCCAAGGAACTGAGGATGCTGATAAGACCAACAAACATTTCAGCTACAACTGACAGGAAAATTGTTCTGGATGCAAAGAAAAACCCACAAATAACTTCAGCTGAAATACAGGACTCTGGCAAATGACACAAAGTTATTTTGAGATAATATAGTGGAAATTCTTGAATGAAATATAGAAATTTGGGAGCAATACTCAAAGATTGGAGATAAAAGGAAAAAAGTGAGATTAATAGCCAAAGTTTTGAGACAAAAATTAACCTTGAGATTAATAAGGGAAAAGCCAAAACATTGAAATTTGGGATATTTAAGTCAAAATCTGAGATACAAAGTCAAAAGTATGCAAAAAAGTCAGTTTCTAAATAGAAAGTCCAACCTAGAGAAAATAAGTCCAATATTTTAGATTAAGGACAAAAAAGGAGAAAAAATATTATTCTGACATGAATTTATGCGGTGAAACGTCAATATTTCAGAGAAGAAGTCATAGTTTTGAAATTAAAAAGTGAGAAATTTTCGATGAAAAGTTAAAATTTGGGACCTGCCATTGGCTACAGCAGAATAAAGTGAAGGTTCTGGAGTGGCCATCTCAGTCTCCTGACCTCAGTATCATCTCAAATCTGCAGTTCATGCAAGACAGAGCAAGAATTTACAGGAACTGGAGGCTTTTTGCCAAGAAGAATGGAAGGATTCTGTTGAAACCAAACCACGGTCAGGTAGACCAACAAACATTTCAGCTACAACTGACAGGAAAATTGTTCTGGATGCAAAGAAAAACCCAAAAATAACTTCAGCTGAAATACAGGACTCTGGCAAATGACACAAAGTTATTTTGAGATAATAAAGTGGAAATTCTTGAATGAAATATAGAAATTTGGGAGCAATACTCAAAGATTGGAGATAAAAGGAAAAAAAATGAGATTAATACCCAAAGTTTTGAGACAAAAATTAACCTTGAAATTAATAAAGGAAAAGCCAAAACATTGAAATTTGGGACATTTAACTCAAAATCTGAGATACAAAGTCAAAAGTTTGCAAAAAAGTCAGAGTTTCTAAATAGAAAGTCCAACCTAAAGAAAATAAGTCCAATATTTTAGATTAAGGACAAAAAAGGAGAAAAAATATTATTCTGATATGAATTTATGAGGTAAAACGTCAATATTTCAGAGAAGAAGTCATAGTTTTGAAATTAAAAAGTGAGAAATTTTCGATGAAAAGACAACATTTGGGTCCTGCCATTGGCTACAGCAGAATAAAGTGAAGGTTCTGGAGTGGCCATCTCAGTCTCCTCTGGAGTTATAGTAACTCGGTGAGACCCCTCTAGAGTTTGGACGTCAAGTACGTTCTGTCTCGTTCTTAAATGTCCTTGACCTCCGAAAAACGGTTCTTCTTACCAGTCAAAATGGTACTGAGGAAATAAAGACCCTCATCCACAACGAGCACAAAAGACTTCAAGCTGTCACTGATGTTAAAGGGGGAAATACACGCTATTAAGAACTGGGGGAGGGAAACTTTTCATCAGGGTCATTCTGGAAGTTTCTGTTCTCATTATTCATATTCACTGAAAAGTGGTTAAGAAATCATAAATTGAGCTGGGATATGTAAACTTATGAGCACAACTGTATGTATGGGAATGGTTATAAGCACTGTGATTGGCTCATAGCCTATGAGGGCGGGACTTGCTCCTGATTGGTCGATACAAGTCTGACTACCAATATGCAACAAATGGAAGCTACCGATGAGATTCTTACAGGTGTTTTCACTTTGGTTTAAGAGTGTGTGTGTAAGTCGGACACACAACCAACCTTTAGTCGTTCAGTACACACACACACACACACACACACACACACACACACACACACACCTGTCAGTCAGGGATGACATCATCAGCACAACAGAGCTCTGTCATCAACACGTAAACACACACCGACCTTCAGCCGCTGTAATCACAAACAGGCGGCTGCTGTCAGGGCCTGTGTGCGTGTGTGTGTGTGTGTGTGTGTGTGTGTGTGTGTGTGTGTGTGGTTTGTTACAGATTAGAAATAGTCTGTTTTTTACACCACCATCAAAGTTTTACTGACATCACTTTCAAGGATGTGTGTGTGTGTGTGTGTGTGTGTGTGTGTGTTTGAGTGTTTTATCAGGGTATGAGCAAAAAACAGGACATCCTAAGAAGACACACACACACACACACACACACACACACACACACACACAAGCTTCACCTAAAGCCAGATGTTAGAAAGAGACAGAAGTGACTCCGAGAGCAGAAACGTCAAATCTGTGCGATGAGAAGAGACAGACGGCGAAGGAGAGATTCACACAGACACACACTGATGTGACACCAGCACACACACACTCTCACACACACACACACACACACTCAGGGTTACACACACACACACACACACACTCAATTGCAGGCATCAGCAGACGTGTGTGTTCTTTATCCATACGTAAGACAAACCTTGATGTGACACGTTCAAGCAGAAGAAACTGAACCAGAGAGATTTTTCAGTCGTGTGTGTGTGTGTGTGTGTGTGTGTGTGTGTTGACAAAATATGAGTAAGCAGACTTGTGTGTCTTTCTGCTGCATCACTGAACATGTTTAAGAGAACTCTCAATCTGCAGCTCATGATATCATTTTCAGAACAAAAGATGTCATGAGTCCTCCAGGCCTGTAGGGGGCAAACTTTCTGCTGAAAAATTCCACTTAAATACTGAGGGAAAAATAAATTTACACTGTTATATAAGCTGCACACAGACTACTTTTCATTATGCCAAAGTGTCATTTTGTCAGTGTTGTCCCATGAAAAGATAAACTTAAATATCTGCAGAAATATAATATAGCTGCTGTGCAACTTCGGCATATTTACTTAGACGCTCTTGCTGAAAAGTTGATCAATGTGCATTGTCCTAATAAAATAAAAAAAGAAATAAATTAATAAAATCAAAAATAAAATAGGCGTGAGTAGCTGAATATCTTTCTCCTTTACTTTTGTATCCAGTTTTTATGTCAAGAAGAGGAGAAAAAATCCTTCAGTGGCTTTTGTGCAAAGAGAGGGAGAAGCTGTGAGATGCTGGAGGATGTGACGTTCCTTTATTTGTGTCCGAGTGCAATATTTCCTTCCATCATGAATTGAGTATTTCATCACATGTATTTCTTTATTCTATGAAACCTGTGTTATTTGAACACATCTTTAAACTATTAAAATATAACATGTTTTTTTGTGTTTTGGTTCCTCAAACCCCCAAAATGTCAGGTGGTGCAACCGTCCTGACAAGTATCCACAGTAATTAAACTCTAAAAATTGAATGTCAGTTATTGTAAATGGAAATTAAAAATACAGTGGCATTATTTTATGCTTGAACCTTTTTAAATAAAACATTCTTTGCAAATAAAAAGAATTTTAAAGCTGTTGAGAAATGTAAAAAACTTTTGTCCCGTAATTTTCACCTTGTCAAATGTCAGGNAAATTCCATGTCAGGTGGTACAACCAATGTAATAATGTGAAATGTTATTTTAACATCAAATTATTTATCTTATTCACAAATAAAACAAATGAAACACACAAAATGAAAATGTATGAGTCACTACAGACACTTGAGAGATACTTGCCAATAATTTCACACAGAAAAAATAACAGGAACATATAAATATATTTTCATATATTTGGTTGCTCCACCTGACATTTTTGGGTGCTCAAATTAAAAATACTAAAAAATAATGAACCTAAAAACTTTGAAATGTTGGTCAACTACTGAAATCAAAGAACTTTTTAAAAATAAGTTTTTAGACCCTCTTTTTGTCATTGACCCATACATATGTTAATTAATGTACCAATTTTCAGCTGTTAGTGATTATTTTCTTCACTAAACCTCTAATATTCATTTCTGTTTGTGTTTTTCTTCAGTTTAAAGTAACATGCAGTAAATTGGAAATAACACCAGATATTAAAAGTTTAAAGTTTTCCAGAAAAAAATGGGCCTAATCTGCCAGAGCAAAATAGTCAAGGTAGAAATTTTGGGGCTCAATTGTTAAAGAGTTAAAGTAAAACAACCTTTTTATTTTGTTTCTAAACTCTGAAGAAAACAGACCGTTAACTGGTAGATTTTTGTACATGCACACTTGAAGCGGTCGTCAGTGTGATATTTAGTTATTGGATGTAATGAATTCACGCTGATCAGATGTTTAATGTATAAAAAGGAAGAACAAAGCTCTGAGGAGTTTTAGAGAAGACGAGAGTTTCATCAGAAACAGCTGATCCCTCTGACTCAGGTATTTTTTCAGAAAACACTGAGTCAGAGTCTCCCTGTGGTGTCCAGTCATGCATACCTGATCCTGCGTGTGTGTGTGTGTGTGTGTGTGTGTGTGTGTGTGTGCGCGCGCTCTCTGGCTCTCACCTGACAGCTCCTGTGATCATAAAATCCAGCTCAGTTCACTTCAGTTCACCTCGTCATGTATTCTCTGTACGCGGCCGATCCTGTACACGGTCACCGCAAACTACAGCCGTATCCCAGAATGCACTTGTGATGCTGCAGGTCGTCACTCGGCCGTGCTGACCTCGCTGCGGGAGACAGTGAAAAGAAACGTTAAACAGTGTTTTTTATCCTTATTTTCTGATGCTTTTTGTAATTTTTCTTAGCCATTGAGTCCCAACCTGTGGGTCGTGGCCCCCTGTTGGGCCGCAAAGATGTTGCAAGTGGGCCGCCAAATTATTTCTTAATAGTTTGATTTTTGTGTGTGTTGGAGGTCTGTGTCCATGATGTGGTTATTTCTTCTGTAGTGGTCTGTTATAGCTGATTTGAGTGTTCCATGTTCTAGACCAGTGGTTCCCAACCTTTTCCAAATCAGGGCCCATTTTAAGAGCTCAAAAATGTTCGAGGCCCACCTCCAACCTAAAAAGTACGGCTGCAACAACAATCCACAAAAGATTCACATGAAAATACTTAAACACACCTCAACAATACAAAAGGGGATTTTTTAAGAAAACACCAGGAACATAGTGCAACAACTAAAAGACAAAACAAAATCCCAAATTGAGAGGCAGCAGGGCAGCAGTCTTCAACTCAAAAGCCTCTACTGACTGCAGGCTGCATTCAGCTTTTATAGGCAGGTGAGCCTCATCAGCAATCAGCAGCCTCACCTGGAATGAGCAGAGGGGAGGAGGGAACAAAGAAAACATGCAGCCATAACACAAAGTAGCCTCAGCTACACACAAATGTTGCAACTTGCACCCAAGTAGCAACCAAAGTAACCGAACTAGTAACTAATTGTAGAGATGAAGTGACCACACAAAAAGGTAATCTTCAAAATCAACAACACACCAAACTTACCTGAGACACTCTCATCCTGCCAACAAAAATCTTACCTCTCTAGTCTTCAGTGGCCTGCCGAGCTCGAAGCCTCACTGGACTCCAGAGCATGCAGCACTCTGAAGTACCAGTGTGCCCCCTTCTAAGGGTTACCACCAAAAATAAAAAAGGCAAAATAATAAAGTGGCAAGCTCTCACCTGCCCGACGACTAACTAGTAAGAGTGCTCAGAACTAAGTTAGAACAAAAGCAAACAACACATGGGTGTTTAAACAAAAGACTGCCATACACAAAAAGGTCACTAGAAACAAAACTAGAAATCAAACATACCACACCTCATGGCTGCTCAGATCCCGGACGAGCCCCCACTTTTGTTATGGTCGGCTCTAGAGCCGCAACAAAGATGGAGATGCGCAGGCAGTGTCAAAGTTTGGAAACGCATTTATTAAACCAAAATAGTGAAAATGGAATGGGGTAGACTGTGTAGCGCTCAGAGCGCTGCAGTGACGTCACGTGTTACGTAGCTGACGCTGCTCTCGACATCCGGCCCATCAAGCAGGGTACGGTTGGCTGTGGAAACGCGCACAGGATCAGGCTTTACCGCTCTGACTCGTACCAAAGTGTACCGATCCGTACCAGACTGCCTGGTGGAAACGAGGCTTTACACACCTTGGACACCATCCTTGAGGGACCACCCAGGGTGGAGGGGGGCGTGGTCAGCTCGGTAGACCCTGACAGGCCCACCTAGCTGACCGGCTGTCAAGTGACACGTCCGCAGCGAGACGCTTCTGAGGAAAACCGCAGGTGCAGTCAAAACTGTCGAGCAGGTTAAACATCTTACGCTTTCTACTTTGTCTGAACAAATGAAAAGAAAAAAACTGTAGCATATTTACAGCTTGGAACAAAACCTGTCTCCCATCTGGATCACTAATTTTGCTGACGACACAATGTACGGGGGGGTGGAGCTTATTCTTTATTAAGATCGAGAGCTTAACCAATCAGAGGCACAGCTCAGATCACGTGACTTATAGCGCCTAATAGCTGTGAGTTTGGGCACGGGATCAAAGTTTGAGAGACTTTAATAAGTTTTTCGACATCTAATCAGATTCTTTTTTTTTTAGTATTTTTTGCTGTCTCAAGGGTAAAATGACAAATCAGATATCTGGATATTTTTTTGACCCATAATGTTTTGTTTCATATTTCCCTTCATCATGTTTATCACCTCAGTTTTACTTCCTCTAACTTTCACGTTGATCTCCACAAAGCTGCTGCTGCTCACTCTTTGTTTTCTTATCACGAAATCTTTCTCGCTGATGATTCAAGCAGGAAAAAAAAAAAGTTCCCGTCCACGTTAAACTTCTCCCTCTCTCCCAAAAATAGTTCGTCTCCATTAAAGCGCCCGACCTCTGAGCGGGAAAACAATGATGCATTGTGCTGCTAAAATCTTCATTTTCCCTTTTTATTGTGTTTTTATCTGAATCTCTTTCCTGCCGCTGCCACAAAGACTCAAGATTAGATGAAAGTTTAATGATCCCTGCGGGGAAATTGGGTCCCTGTGTATCTTTGTGAAGTTATATAATAAAAAAAAAAGAAGCTTTTTACTGAAATAACAAGGAGGCACCTTAAACTCAGAGTGTCAGGAAAAAAAGAAAGTTTCACTTGATTTATGTACTTCTGTGGAGATGAAAAACAAACTTATTTAGTCTTATTTTAGGGTTTTAAGGTTTAAATAATAGATAAAACCGGAAAATATCATTATCATGTGTTGGATGCGGCGACTTCCACTACAGAGTCGTTACTGTTTAAAGCAGTTAAGACCAAGAATAAATGACAGAGAGAGCGTTTTATCCATGTGCAGCACAAGATCACGTCTTTTTCACTGCTGAGCAAGCTCTGTGTGTGTGTGTGTGTGTGTGTGTGTGTGTGTGTGTGTGTGTGTGTGTGTGTGGTGAGAAGAAGAGTGTTAAAGTGAGAGAGGAGGAAGAAGATGCTGTAAATCCTCGTCTGCTGCTTTAGCGTCTCAGCCTGCTACCCTTCCTGAGATTAAACCACACGGGGGGATACGTGTGTGTGTGTGTGTGTGTGTGTGTGTGTGTGTGTGTGTGTG
>RPOG01003410.1:19047-34898 GCA_008086565.1 Thalassoma bifasciatum
GCAGGTTCACATCAAGAATCTGCAGAACACACTTCTGCAGAGTCTGCACACCTCCCGTCACATCACGTCAGCTTTTTACCCACACATCCCCAAAGTTCAGGACAGACAAGCTCTGTGTGTGTGTGTGTGTGTGTGTGTGTGTGTGTGTGTGTGTGTGTGTGTGTGTGTGAGGAAGAGAGGATGCTTGTGTATGCACATTTGCAAAGTGATGGTACAGGAGCAGCAGAGTGTGTGTGTGTGTGTGTGTTTAGTGTACACAGGAGAGTTAAAGACAGATTGAGAGCCTGTGTGAGAGTGTGTGTGTGTGTGTGTGTGTGTGTGTGTGTGAGGTATTACTTTGCGTGTGTGAGTGTGTGAGCTGTCGTCCAGGATTTACCCTCACTGAGAGTTAATCTGAGTGTCGGCAGGATCCTCTAAAGGTTAGAGAGACACACACAGGAGTGTGTTTGAATCGCTGCTGACCTCATTTTCCTCACACACACACACACGCACACACACACACACACACACCGTGGCTGGTCTGTAATAAGAGTGTGAAGGTGTGTTTTTGTTTTCAGGTGTGTCTGTAAGAAACAGCATCGTTCTCTGCAGCCGTGAGGACGAGGAGGAAAAAATATCTGTGTGTAACGAGCGGCGCCTCCTACAGGTGATGGTTCCTTAAATTATTGATCATCATTATTTTTCTGGATAAATCGATTCACTGTAAGCTCCAGAAAACCTCTGAAAATAACAGAAAGATCATTCTGCCTCCTAAAAAACATACTCATCCTTTGTTGTTGGGGTAAAATATTTTCTAAAAACCCAAAAGGATCCTCTGAGATTATGTAAAGTAGCACATTCCTGCAAGTTCAATGGACATAAATGGAAAATCAGCTTTGTTATCATTGTTATTATTATCATTTATTTATTTTTACATATTCCGCTGAAATATCAAGACATTCAAAAATTTGATATTGTGTTTTTATCTCAAAATTTTGCCTCTTTATCCAAGAAGTTTGACTTTCTATCCAAAAATTGACTTTTCATCTCTTAACTTTGACTTTTGTCTCAAAATTTTGACATTCGATGTAAAATTTTTACTTTTCACTTCAAAGTATTGACTTAATATAAGTCTGAGATAGTGAAGTCAAAATTATACAACAAACTAAAATCAAAGTTGAGATGAAAATAAAAAAAAAACAAGATGAGAAGTTAAGATTTTGAGATAAAAAGTCAAAATTAAGAGAGAGGAAGTCAAATTTTTTAAATGACAAGTTAGTATTTTCAGGTAAAAAGTCAGAATTTGAGAAAAAACATTGAAATGTTGAGATTAAAAGTCTAGAAATGAGATAAAATGTCAAAATCATAGATTGAAAAGTCACAATGTTGACATGAAACGCCAAAATTATAAATTAAGACATCAAATTTTTTGAATGAAAAGTCAAATTTTTGGGATAAAAGTCAAAATTATGAGATAAAAAATCAAAATTTCGAGATTAAAAAGTCAAAATATTGAGATAAAAGTCAAAATTATAAGATGACAAGTTACATTTTGAGATAAAAAGTCAAATTTCTTGGATGAAAAGTCACAATGTTGACATGAAACGTCAAAGTCATTAATTAAAACTTCATTTTTTTGAGGTGAAAAGTCAAAATTTTGGGATAAAAAGTCAAAATTATGAGACAAGAAGTCACAAATTTGAAATAAAAAGTCAGTATTTTCAGGTTAAAAAAATCACAATTATTAGATAAAAAGTCAAAATTTGAGATGAAACATTGAAATGTTGAGATTAAAAGTCTAAAAAATAAGATAAAAAGTCAAAATCATAGGATGAAAAGTCACAATGTTGACATGAAACGCCAAAATTATGAATTAAAACTTCAGATTTTTTGAATGAAAAGTCAAATTTTTGGGATAAAAGTCAAAATTATGAGATAAAAAAATCAAATTACGAGATTAAAAAGTCAAAATATTGAGATAAAAGTCAAAATTATAAGATGACAAGTTACATTTTGAGATAAAAAGTCAAAATTATAGGATGAAAAGTCACAATGTTGACATGAAACGTCAAAGTCATGAATTAAAACTTCATTTTTTTGAGGTGAAAAGTCAAAATTTTGGGATAAAAAGTCAAAAATTATGAGACAAGAAGTCACAGATTTGAAATGAAAATTCAGTATTTTCAAGTAAAAAAAATCACAATTATTAGATAAAAAGTCAAAATTTGAGATAAATTATTGAAATTTTGAGATCAAAAGTCAAAATAACGAGATAAAAAGTCAAAATCATGGGATGAAAAGTCACAATGTTGACATGAAACGTCAAAATCATGAATTAAAACTTCATTTTATTTAAATGAAAAGTCAAAATTTTGGGATTAAAAGTCGAAATTATGAGACGAAAAGTTCAATGTTGGCGTAAATGTCAAGATTATGGGATGTAAGGGTCACAATTTTGGGATTAAAAGTCAAAATTATAGGAGAAAATTAAAAATTATAGCACATAAGGTCACAATTCTGAGATAAGACAAAATTTGAGACAAAAATTTAAAATTTTGAGATAAAAATAGAAATTTTTGAGATAAATAGTCAAATTATGAGATTCGTCAAAATTATGAGACGAATATTTAAAATCCAGACATGAAAAGTCAAAATCATGAGATAAAAGGTCAAAATTTGAGTTTTGCAATCAAAATTTTGGGAAAATAAAATCAAAATCATGGGATGAAAACTCAAAATTATGAGATGAGAAGTCAAAGTTTCGAGATTAAAAAGTCAAAATATTGAGATAAAAGTCAAAATTATAAGATGACAAGTTACATTTTGAGATAAAAAGTCAAATTTATAGCATATAAAGTCGAAATCATGAGACAAGACAAGATTTTGAGAAAAAGAAGCAAAAATTTTCAGAAAAAAATATCAAAATTTTGAGTTAGAAAGTCAAAAGTATGAAATAGAACGTAATAATTTAGAGGTAAAAATTCAAAATTTTTAGAAAAAAGTTGAGACTTTGAGATATGAGTCCAAATTTTGGGAGCAAGGGTCCAAATCTTGAGATGAAAAGTCAAAATTATGAGTTAGGACGTCAAAGTTTTAACATGAGAAGTTGAATTTTTGACTTTCTGTTTTAAGTTTTTGACTTAAGAGCTTAAAAATGAAAATGAAAAAAATCTCAACAAAGCTAGTTTTCCATTTCTATATCTTTAAGTAGCAGAATTGGGCTTTTGTGCATTATTTATGTTTACATTATAGAGAATCCTCCCTTGAAAAAAGAAAAGTAGTGTTTTTAAAATAAGTGTTTGGGTTATGAAGCTTCTTTGTGGTCTTTGAGGATTTTTGAGTATTTTCAAAGGATCTTTTTTTGTGTTTTTAACGTACGGTCAGGCTATAACATCAGAGTGAATTAGATCAAAACTTATCAAGGAGCTGCAGCAGGTTTAAGGAACGAAGATCTGAACAGAAACTTTTACGACATGTTTACGTTTCTTTACAGGAGGGAAATATTCGTCTGTTGATTTTTGAGTTTCGTAAAGTCTCGCCAGCTGTAAAGAGCCTCAGTTTTCTTTTAACGAGTCAGTTTAACCTCAGCTCTCGCTCCAACTAACCCTCAGTGTGTGTGTGTGTTTAACAGGAAGTCGACCTTCAGGTGAGTCTCCATTTGCAGAGCGAGCAGCTCCGTACGCGGCGGCGGCGGCGGCGAGCAGGTCGACCTCCTTCACGCGTCTGTCTCTTTGAAGAGAAGCCAAATGGCTGCGCTCCACGCCGCTGATGTCATCCACTCTGCTAACTCTGAATATTAAAACACATAATGCAGCCAGTTTCCCCGCCGCTGCAGTTTCCCCCTCATAGTTCTTTGTCGTGTACCGGTGCTTAACGCGCTGATTTAGATGTGGGGTGTCAGCCAAGCTGCCCTCAGGCGGTTTTACCCTCCACGACCCAGTTTATGGAGGCTCCCGCTTCCCCCTGTCAGCCCGATGCCGAGCCGACCACGGAGCAGTCAGGTGGCTCCGAGAGTCCGACTGTCAGCCCCAAAAAACTGCTCTTCCTCCAGAGGGAAACTCCAGAGTGGGTCAGGGAAAAAAATCTAAAATCTCATTGAGTGAACAGAGGGAGAACATGACTGATTTATCAGCTGATGTAAAAACAGCCTCAAGTTTGAGGAGTTTATACGGAGAAACAAACTACTGAGCAGAAAGAGGAGGGAAGCACAATGTGGGAGTTTCTACCAGATAAATAATCATGTTAGAAAAATTCAACTATCTGACTGAACACAAATAACTTCAGCTGAAATACAGGACTCTCTGAAAGAATGTGGTCTGGCTGTTTCAAGATGCACAATAAGGAGGCACTTGAGGAAAAATGGGCTGAAGAAAGACATTTCTACACAAATGCCACAAAGTTTCCTGCTTACAATACGCCAAACAGCACAGAGACAAGCCTCAAAACTTCTGGAACAAAGTCATTTGGAGTGATGAGAGCAAAAGTGAACTTTTTGTCCACAACCATAAACATTGTTCCATTTGGAGAGGAGTCAACAAGGCCTATGATGAAAGGTCCACCATTCCTACTGTGAAACACGGAGGTGGATCACTGATGTTTTGGGGATGTGTGAGCTACAAAGGCTCAGGAAACTTGGTCCAAACTGATGAATGAAGGATGANCACTCTGGGGAGATCTCAAACCTGCAGTTCATGCAAGACAGAGCAAGAATTTACAGGAACTGGAGGCTTTTTGCCAAGAAGAATGGTCAGTTTTACCATCTGAGAAAATAAAGACCCTCATCCACAACCAGCACAAAAGACTTCAAGCTGTCATTGATGTTAAAGGGGGAAATACACGCTATTAAGAACTGGAGGATGGAAACCACTAACCATGATTTTTGTAAAACATGAAGAACTGAAGGTGGAAGGTTAAAATAAAAGTCCGGAGGAACCTTTACAATAATCTGCTCAGATTAAATTCCCGGCCTGGAGCTGATCGGCTGTTTGGATTACACGTGTGTGCATGTAGATAATGTGCTAATGTTGTGTTAATGTATGTATTTATGTTGGTGTATGCATCCAGAGCAGCCTGCAGCGTGTAATTGTGATGCGTGTTTGTTGCAGAGAGCCTGAGACGTGTGTGTGTGTGTGTGTGTGTGTGTGTGTGTGTGAGTGCCGGTGGCGATGATGTGTGTGTGGGCGGTTTTTAGCCCTCATGGCCTGGATAAACGTTTGCAGTCCACTGCTTCACCGTGACAACAGGTATTAGGCCATAATTTCAGCTGGAAGCTTAACGCCTTTTGTTCTAACGGGGCGTCTGCGCCATGTTTGCCATTCCTCTGACATCATCAGAGTAAAAACAGTGACGCCTTTGTCAAACATCGGAAAGCGTCCTGTGTTAGAAAGTTTTGATTCTTCTCATTTCAGTCTCTAAGTTTGTTTCACAGTTTTCTTCAGCAACAAAACGTAATTAGTGAAAGAATCACTCACAACAACGTGGACGTCCTACCTGTTTGGGGTCATTACGTCACATCCTGACGCCCGTACCCTGAATATTCACTCTCCTTTCCACCAGAGGAATCCAGAGTTCAAACATATCAAAAGTGTTGTTTCATCAAATTATTCCAAGTGGTGAAATTTCTCCTGTAAAGTCCGTTGTTTGTCTGTCTGTCGTGTCCGTTCTCATCAATAACAGCAGCTTCACAGTCTTAGAGCATTTCCTCCTCAATGTCAATCTGACAAAGCTGCAAGTCTTTGTTTTCAACAGGGTTCTAGCTGCAAGTTTTCTGTTGAGTTTTCATCCCAGGACAGCTTGTGATAGACAAAAAGCGCTCCCTGCTTGACTGAACAATAGCGCTATAAGAGGGTTTTTTGTTTTCTAACAGACTTGTCACTCACTCCTACAGTAATTAATTTCCTTACCCTTCATAAAAAGCCAGCTGTAGCCATTTAGATCATTGGCGAGACCTATTTATTGGCATGTGTCTTCAGTCACATTCATAAAGTGGTACAATCTGAGACTGTGAGCTACAATTTCATGATTTTTGTTGAACCTTTTTCGCAAAGAAAACAAAGTAGACAAAAAAGAGGACACTGAGCACTGATACAGCTGGTTTCGTTTGCGCTGAGTCTTCAAACGAGAGCGTGGACAGTGAGGTCACCTGAGACTAAAAACTCTCTAACTCCTACAGAGTTTTATCTAAAAAGCTCAAATTTCACCCAGATGTAGATGAGAAGGTGTAGAAGTGATGGTGTGGATGTTTTATGTCTGACATGAAGCATCTTGAAGTTAATGATGCTCAAAAATTGAAGAGGAAACAAAGTGTTTCAGCTGCATTAATCCGGATGTGGACTTTGGTCACATATAAAAACACGACATTTTCTGAAACTAGAGACTTTAATGTTTAAAGGAGGCGTCATTGATGAACTTTGACCTTGTGGTTCTGTAGTTAAAAGCTCTGTAACATAAGCCAGGATTGGGTGGGGTGTAAAGGGTTAATGGAGCTCGAGTAACGAGGCCCAGAGCTGATGTCCTGCCTGTCTCTCCCATCACGTCAGCGCCGCCGGTGGCCTGCACGCCGCCTTCACCCGCCGACACCTACAGCGTCTTCATCATGTGGAAGAAAAAAAAAAAAACCGCCCTCCGCTCTTCCACCTGGCTGCGTCGGAACAATGGGTCACGTTTAACTCGCGCACATTAAGGCAACAACACGGCGGAGGGCGATTTTTAATGCGATTATGGCGGTATGATGGTGATGAAGCAGTAAAGTCGCTATAATCCGCATCAAGAACGTCCGAGTGGGTTTATGGTTTCAAATAAAAGAGGAACAATCCGCAGAGTGGAGAGCGTGCTGTAATTCTCAGAGTACATGTGTTAGAGTTATTAAAAAGAGATGAATGCAGCTTAAATACAGAGAGAGAGAGACAGATATCACACTGATCAAACAGACGGATCAGAGAACAGGACGTACTCTCATTCAAACATTAAAAAAACAAAACAGCAAGACTAAAAAAACATGTTAAAAAGTGAATACAAGCGGTTGTTGTGAACATATTTTACAATAAAAAGTATAAATCTGTTTCTGTAGGGTCATGTGTCCTTCAAGGTTGTGCTCAAACGTCACCGATTTCCTCAAATATCTTTTATTTTGAACTTCTTTTTTTTTTTTTTTTTGATGCCTCAGACTAATCAGAGACGTCGCCTTTCTCAAACTCAGGAAACTACATGGACTGTTACCAGCCCTGTGATTGGTCCACTGGGTGATGTCACAGCCCAACAACTGCAACAAATTGATGAGTTCAACAGTCAAAATTTCAACTTTTAATCTCAAAGTTTCAACTTTTCATCTCAGGATTTTGACTTTTTGTCTAAATGTTTTGACTTCGTTTCACAATTTTTCACTTTTCATCTCATATTTTCAACCTTTTATCTCAAATTTCAGCGTATTGTCAGAATTTTGACTTTTTATCTCCAATTTTTGACTCTAATCTAATAATTTTAACTATTTACCTAAGAGTTCTGACTTTCTATATCAAATTTCCACTTTTTGATTTCAAAATATCAACTTTTTTTTTATCTAAGAATTTTGACTTTATCTCAAACTTCTGACTATTAGCAACAATTTTGACTTTTTATCCCAGAACTTTGGAGCAGGAAAAAGATAAACAGGAATGTGCAAGAGCACAGGTCGCAGGCTAAACACAAGCTAAAGGCTAAAACAGAACTTAAAGGCTAAAACAGGAACTAAGCTAAAGAAAGCTAAAGGCTAAACACAAGCTAAAGGCTAAAACAGCAGCTATTCGCTAATACATGAGCTTATAGCTAAAACAAGAGCTAGAGCTAAAACATAACTTAAGGGCTAAAACACGGACCTAAGACTTCAACACAAGCTCTAGGTGTAAAAAAAAAAAAGAAGCTAAAGGCTAAAACAGGGGCTAACGGATTAAACTTGACCTTTGGGCTAAAATGCAGGCTTAATGCTAAAGCATGAGCTAAGGGCTAAAACATGAGCTGAAGGTTAAAACACAAACTAAAGGCTATACACATGAGCTAAAGGCTAAAAAACAAGCTAAAGGCTAAACTTGAGCTAAGGGCTAAAATAGCAGCTAAATGCTAATTAGTGAGCTTAAGACAAAAATAAGAGCTAAAGGCTTAAACACAAGCCAGAGCCAAAACTTAAGGCTAGAAAAAAGCTGAGGGCTAAAAAATAAGCTAAAAGCAAAAAAAATAAGAGCTAAAGGCTGAAACATGAGCTAAAGGCTAAAACAGCAGCTAAATGCTAATTCATGAGCTTAAGACAAAAATAAGAGCTACAGGCTTTAACAGCAGCTAAATGCTAATTAATGAGCTAAAGACAAAAATAAGAGCTAAAGGCTTAAACACAAGCCAGAGCCTAAACTTAAGGCTAGAAAAAAAACCACAGGACTAAAAAACAAGCAAAAAGCTAAAAAAAAAAAAAAAAAAAAAAAAAAAAAAAAAAAAAAAAAAAAAAAAAAAAAAAAAAAAAAAAAAAAAAAAAAAAAAAAAAAAAAAAAAAAAAAAAAAAAAAAAAAAAAAAAAAAAAAAAAAAAAAGCTAAAGGCTAAAACACCAGCTTAAAGCTAAAACATGAGCTCAAGGCTAAAAAACTAGCTAAAGGCTAAACTTGAAGCTAAAAAAAGAAAGCTGAAGGCTAAAAAAATAAGCTAAAAGCCACAAAAAAAGGTAAAGGCTAAAACAAGGGCTTAAAGCTAAAACATGAGCTTAAGGCTGAAATACAAGCTAAAGGCTACAAACAAACAAAATACAAAAAAAATAAAGGCTAAAACATGAGCTCAAGGCTAAAACACTAGCTAAAGGCTAAAAAAAACTATAGGTTAAAAGAGCTAAAGGCTAAAACAGCAGGTAGATGCTTATACATGACCTTAAGACAAAAATATGTGCTAAAAGCTAAAAAAAAAAAAAAGACATAAGGCTAGAAAAAACCTGAGGGCTAAAAAATAAGCTAAAAGCTAAAAAAAACAAGAGCTAAAGGCTAAAACATGAGCTTCAGACAAAAATAAGAGCTGAAGGCTAAAAAAAAAACCTTAAGGCTAGAAAAAAAGCTAAAGGCTTAAACAACATCCAGCATTGCTTCTTTTTCTTCATGTTTAAACTTTGGGTATAATTTATTGTTCTATTGTGTTTGGATAAAAACAAAGAAAACAATTCCTTTTCATTTTTACTCCTTTATTCAGTTTCACACATAAATGATGAATTGCTGTGATTTCAATCATCCGTCTTTTCGTTTTGGACACTTTTACTCTGACTTAATCTAAATTATTTTGGTGATGCTTCATGAACTAAGACGCCTGGTTTGACTCTATTTTCTGAAAACATCATCAAAAGGATCTTTGATAAACGTCAGCTTCTTTAACTCTCTTCTCCTTCTGGTGTAAGTTTTAAAAAAAATCATTAAATTCAGCGTCTGAGCGGCGTCTCGGTCGTCCATCACGTTGCATCATCTTCAAAGCTGCGTTGGACGAGGCCGCCGCCGCCGTCGTGTTCAACACTTTGCTGCACATGAGGACGAGTGCTGTGATGAGGGATCAGACGCCGAGATTTCATATTTATGGAGGAGAGGAGGGCGTGAATTATTTCTCCTGCTCCTCACGGGGAGTTTGATGCAGATGGAGAACATGCAGATGGTTTCAGAAAGAAAAGAACAAAGTCGAACGTGTAACGACACATGACGACGTCTGAAATCAATTACTGTCTTTAACTGTTTGAGTTTCTCTGAAAAAGACCAGACGTTTACATTTTTACACACGTGATGACAAAAATATGACTGCGTGAAAAATGCGGCAGCTGGGAGAAGTTTGAATCGATGTGAGTTACCTCGGATTTTATGGCAACAGCGGAGGAGGAAAGGTGAAAGTTTGGGGAGAAAAAAAAAGGCAAAAGGAGGGAGGGGAAGGTGGAGGTGAAGGTTAAAGACGTGAGGAGATGAGGAGGAGACGGAGTGGTGAAGGATTAACAATCACTCAGCTCTCACATGTGTTCTCACACACACACACACACACACACACACACACTGTCTGTGGCCATGAATGGTGAAGTTAAAGCCTGTCAGTCTGTTTCCTGCTGCCCTCTGATTGGTGTAGGTTTCCTTTTGTTTACGTGTCGTCATGGTAACGCTTGTGCAAATAAAATCATTGTGATGACGTGTCGCATAATGAGACATGGGACACCCCTTAAATGCAGATGAAATTGTTGTGGACTGTCTGTCAGTTATTCCTTCGGTTAGCGTTATCAAAAAAATATCTGTATAAATAACACAACCACGGACATATTCAGCTGTCACAGCGTGCTTACGCCTGTCACCGTTCTACGATTTTGAAGCCAAAAAAACCCGTTTCTCTAGCCGCCATTGTGCAGCCAGAGTCTGCGCAGTAGAGAATTTCTGGTGGAGCCAAGTAAAAAAGAGAAATAAAAATATTTATTTCTTCTTCTTCAGAAGGTTTAGTCTCCTTTTGGCTCTTTCCCGAAGTTTCTTATATCCCCGATAAAAACTACTCACTAACGGCAGCTGTCAACTATCGTAAAACGAAACTTATATCGCGGTTTTTAACGTCCAATAACTAATGAGAAACTAACTTCTCAGGAAAAAAAACACCTGAACACCATGCAGCCAAATGACATCATCATACCACCTTAGAGTAAGGATGAGAGAAACGTTTCTACCAGGTATAGTAATTTTTTAAAGTTTTCCCGGCTCATATCTGGAATACATGGGGAGGCGGGGCTTATGACCTATACTGCAGCCAGACACCAGGGGGCGGGGCTTATGACCTATACTGCAGCCAGACACCAGGGGGCGGGGCTTATGACCTATACTGCAGCCAGACACCAGGGCGCGGGGCATCTGCTGGAGTCTTCAGTTTGAGCCGAACGTCGTTACGTCCACTCGTTATACAGTCTATGATCCAGCCCTGATCATGTCTGTTTTCACGTACGCAGTGACTTCCACTACAGAGTTCTGTCTGTTTTAAATGTGATGCTTTATGAATGCTTTACAAATGTAGTTGCTGCTGATGCTACACCAGCTAACACTATGATGACGACTACAATCAATTATTTTAAGGCTTTATGGGTCGGATGAAGGGTTGTCAAAAGTATCGATACTCCGAAAAGTATCAATACTGAAACGCAGTATCCGGATACGATACTAACTTGCCATGTATCGATACTATGGTGCACGTGCCTGAGGCGCTCAGGCATCTGTGAGGATCAGGTGATGTTGAATTCAACTGGTAGTTGTTTACTTTTATAGTTTAATACCTAAAATTATTAATCTAATTGTTGTTTCTTTTGTGTGTTTTTACCTCAGACAACCAAAAATGTTGTAATTGTGGCAATTTTCGTTCTTTGAAGTTTTTTTTTTGCTGGTGCTAAATTTAGATTTTGTAAACATTTGCAAGTCAATAGAGTAATACCTCAGTAGAACAGTGTGAAATTGTGTTATAACTTGTATTTATAAATACTTTTTTCGTATTAATGCAATTAGTGAAAACGTGATTGCCTTGTTGTTTATACTTCTGATTGTTTCATTATTTCATTGAACTGATTATTTATGTGGGGTTCTGTTTTTCATGTTAATAAAATGTATTTTATGCCTCCTTAATTATTTGTCATTCTTTATTCTGTAGTATCGAAAATGGTATCGAGTATCGAATATTTTCCTGAGTATAGGTATCGAGTTTGAAATTTCAGTATCGTGACAACCCTAGTCGGATGAAGTAAAAAATGAAACATCAGAGAGTTTAAAAACACTCGACCTTTTCTTTGGCAGCAGTTTGTGGACACAGGCTCTTATCGTTGAGAAAATTTGCCCTGAAAGTTGCTTCAGCCAGAACCTTTTTACAGTCAGATGATCGTAACACTCACTCTGGTCTCCGTTCGACAACAATAACGTTCTGTTTGACCATCATTCAGTCGTTTTCGAAGCCAAACATATTGATTAAACTTAAATAGCGTGACCGCTTCAGGTTTTCACCTCCAATAAATGTTAAATCAGCGTTTTACGAGCCCACCCTGGAGGTAATCAGTCTCTGACACTTTGCTGTTTCTCTTGGCCGTTTTTCAGCTCGGTGGTTATAAAAACACAGACTCAAACGCTCCACACACACACACACACGGATGTGGGTAAAGTTACCTGAGCTGTCGAGCTGCTAATGACAGATTCTTCAGTTTGAGCTGTAAAATTTGTCTAAAGAAAAGAGTGAAATTCCTGCAGAGAGGTAAAGACGTGAGGTTGTGTTTTTTCCGGGATGTGAAGCGAAGGTTTAACGCCTCAGAGGGATTCAGGGACCGTTAAACTCTCAACAGGTTAAACGGCCGAATCAACATTTAACAGCAGCCTGAAAAGGAAAACAGAAACACCCCCCCCCCTCTCTCTCTCTCTCACAGATTATAATGTTTCTGCTGCGGTGCCTTTTTATTATCCGGTGTGATGAAAATGATAGCCTGTCACGTCCCAAACATCCTCAGACATCCACATTAAATCCCCGCACAATCAAACACGAGCAATTTTCATCAATAACCAACAAAGCGGCGAAGGATTAATGTTCCTCGTTTTACAGCCGCTGTGCCAACAGTGTTTAGTTTCGCCATTACAGACGGGTGGGTGGATTTTAAAGCGCCTCGTTTTCACCGCGGACAATCAGAGCCGGCGCTCAATTATAGTTGGAGTTTAGTGGAAATTGGTTGTTTTTTAGTTTTTACTACAGATGTGTTTGATGACCTCAATCCAAGGCTGTTAAATTAAAACAGGAACTCCAATTACATGTTTTAAAAGGATTAAACCAGAGCACAAAAACACTTTAATACAGACTCACTGAAATATGCACAGGCTTCTGCTTTATCGTTCTCCTCAACCTGAAGAGTCTCCACTGTTTCTGGATCAGGTTTATGTCTTTTTTTTTTCTCTAGATGGTTTTTAAAACCTAATTGTTTGGTTTTTTTTAAGTGATTTGAGCCAATGCAGTGGTTTCCACAACAGAGCTACATCTAAACGGCAACGACCACAACAAAGACTAAAGTGGTGCGAGATCAGGCTTCAAGGCTAAGACATGAGCTAGAGGCTAAAACACAAGCTAATGGCTAAAAACATGAGCTAATGGCTAATACGCAAGCTAATGGCTAAAAAAAACAAGCTAACGGCTAAAACAGGAGCTAATGGCTAAAACTCCAGCTAATGGCTAAAACACAAGCTAATGGCTAAAAACATGACCTAATGGCTAAAACATGAGCTAATGGCTAAAAACATGAGCTAGTGGCTAAAACAGCAGCTAATGGCTAAAACATAAGCTAATGGCTAAAAAAGCAGCTAATGGCTAAAACTCAAGCTAATGGCTAAAACACAAGCTAATGGCTAAAAAAACAAGCTAATGGCTAAAAACACAAGCTAATGGCTAAAACACAAGCTAATGGCTTAAACACAAGCTAATGGCTAAAACACAAGCTAATGGCTAAAACAGCAGCTAATGGCTAAAACATAAGCTAATGGCTAAAAAAGCAGCTAATGGCTAAAACTCAAGCTAATGGCTAAAACACAAGTTAAAGGCTTAAAACACAAGCTTATGGCTAAAAACACAAGCTAATGGCTAAAACACAAGCTAATGGCTTAAACACATGCTAAGAGATAAAAACATGAGGAAATGGCTAGAACAGCAGCTAATGGCTAAAACACAAGCTAGAGGCTAAAAGAAAAGCTAGTGGCTCAAAAAAGGAGCTATAGGCTAAAACACAGGCTAGATGCTAATACACGAGCTAATGACTGAAACAATACTTGGAGGCTAAAAACATCAGCTAATGGCTAAAACACAAGCTAATGGCTAAAACAATAGTTAGAGGCTAAAAACATCAGCTAAAGGCTAAAAGACAAGCTAATGACTCAAAAAAGTAGCTTGGGCCTTAAACATAGGCTAGATGCTAATACACAAGCTAATGACTGAAACAATAGCTTAAGGCAAAAACACAAGCTTCAGGCTAAAAAAGTTTCTTGTACCAAGACATCTTTATAGTTTCAAGAAACTTCAGGAGCAAATTTTCTTATCTCATTGGCAAATTTTTTTAACTTGTTACAAGCAATTTACACCTCATTTTTGTCTTCAAATAACTTGAAATGAGACATTTTTATGACCTGGTCTGGTGAATGTGGCTCAAATCAAGAACAATAAGACAATTTTTACTACAAATAAGACAGAATGACTTTCTTAGATTTCAGTTTTTGCAGTGCATTCATTGCGTTTGTTTTTTGAGAGTAAGCTTCTCCCTCGTCTCCGTCAGGTTTTCCTGTTTCCCTGAGTTCTTGCGTCTGAAGTGATGAAGGACAGACGGTGAAGAATTGATCGTTTGGCGTGAGAGCGGTGACACCGTACGTCGACGACAGAGATGTTTTACAGCTCAGCAGCCGTCAAGGATGAGAATATTTCATGTGAGAGAACTCGGTGACTCCTGGGTTTCCGGACTCTTCCGTTTAAACTTCAGACTCAGTCGTCGTTGTGATTATTCTCCTCAGACTCCTTTTAGTGAGATTGATTCACTCGCGGCGAGCAAAGCGTGCAGAGTTTCTGTGTGATGCCTCTGGTTCACGAACGGCCCGGATCATCACTGTCAGTCCCTGCAGCAGCCGCTCGCCGCGTGAAACGGTGAATATAAAGCAGGTGGAGACGAATGGAGCGGCGCCGCTTTCAGAGCACAAAGGTTGGCGAAGAAAAAGCTGGAGGAATGAGCTTTCCTCCTGACAGCGCTGACATGCTCCTTTCCCTCATTTCCTCACCAGCTCTGCAGCTCGCGCTCCATCACGCTGTCACGCTCGGCCCTCATCACTCGGCCTCGGCCCCCGTGGCCCTCCGCTGAACCGAGCGGCGGGCTCATTACGGCGGCGGGGGCCTCGGAGGACGGAGGGCTGATGCTAAGCAGCTGAATCACCTCCCCCCGTCCCCGGCGTCGGTTTCAGCCTGTCGAGGCGCCGAATGTCATTCATCAAGAGCCGTCAGGCCGTCAGTCACGGCGACCGGCAGGAGAGAGAGGCCACGGTCATTAAGCTTCCTGCTGGGCCCGCCGCTCCGCACGGCGCCGAGAGCTGCTGAAACCTGCTCCGTGGGTGAAAAGACGACTGTTCAGCGACGGATGATGGAGAGAGGAGCTGATGTGAGATCCTGAGACACTCAAACATCTGTGTGGATTCTTCATACCAAGAGTTCATCTTCAATTATCTACACAAGAGGATAAGGGTCACTCAAAATGAAAAACAAATTAAGGTCCAGTGTATTTTTTAGATATATATTTTACTCAAAAAAAAGGCAGTTTTCTGAGATCAAAGTCAGATTTCTGTGTTTAAAGTTGACTTATGACATGAACAATAAGCAAAAGTGACACACTGACTGTCAGAAAACTTCAGATTCTTTGATGACCCTTATGGCGCTTTTCCACTCTACAATTCCAGCTCTACTCTACTCGTCTCTACTGGGTTTGGTTCTTTTCCTCTAGCCCGACTACAGACTCACGGTGGGCGTGGATCTTATAACACAGCTGCGCTAAAGTGCTGCGCAGAAGTGCGTGCATGTTCATCTATAACGCCACACAAACATCATTTTGTACTAACATATGTGCCACCGTGGTCTTTAAAGGAAAAAAAAAAAAGCTTTAAAAAGATTTCATTAAAGTAATACAGCGGCTCAATGTCGGTCGTCATGACAACGGAGGTAAACAACAGCCTGGTGCTGCTGCACGCGGAGGAAAACGAAGGAGCTGCTTCCTGACATCAACTCTTCCCTGGATCCAGTGAGATCACTTTAATTTTTGATTTTTGGGCCTGGTATAGCAGAGATTTGTTGTTGATCAATCATTCTTCTTTGAACTGGTTTT
>RPOG01003410.1:39611-55298 GCA_008086565.1 Thalassoma bifasciatum
CCCCTTTAACATCAGTGACAGCTTGAAGTCTTTTGTGCTGGTTGTGGATGAGGGTCTTTATTTTCTCAGATGGTAAAACTGACCATTCTTCTTGGCAAAAAGCCTCCAGTTCCTGTAAATTCTTGCTCTGTCTTGCATGAACTGCAGGTTTGAGATCTCCCCAGAGTGGCTCAATGATATTGAGGTCAGGAGACTGAGATGGCCACTCCAGAACCTTCACTTTATTCTGCTGTAGCCAATGGCAGGTCCACTTGTCCTTGTGTTTTGGATCATTGTCATGTGTGAACGTCCAAGTACGTCTCATGTGCAGCTTCTGGGCTGATGAGTGTAAATTTTCCTCCAGTATTTTCTGATAACATGCTGCATTCATCCTTCATTCATCAGTTTGGACCAAGTTTCCTGAGCCTTTGTAGCTCACACATCCCCAAAACATCAGTGATCCACCTCCGTGTTTCACAGTAGGAATGGTGGACCTTTCATCATAGGCCTTGTTGACTCCTCTCCAAATGGAACAATGTTTATGGTTGTGGACAAAAAGTTCACTTTTGCTCTCATCACTCCAAATGACTTTGTTCCAGAAGTTTTGAGGCTTGTCTCTGTGCTGTTTGGCGTATTGTAAGCAGGAAACTTTGTGGCATTTGTGTAGAAATGTCTTTCTTCAGCCCATTTTTCCTCAAGTGCCTCCTTATTGTGCATCTTGAAACAGCCAGACCACATTCTTTCAGAGAGTCCTGTATTTCAGCTGAAGTTATTTGTGGGTTTTTCTTTGCATCCAGAACAATTTTCCTGTCAGTTGTAGCTGAAATGTTTGTTGGTCTACCTGACTGTGGTTTGGATCCTCACCTCGCTTATTGGAATCATGAGTGACAGAAAAGTTTTTGTGTTATCATTCATATTCTCTGAAAAATGGCCAAAAAATCATAAATTCTGGTTTGTAAACTTTTGCAAACGCAACTGTAAATTGATTCTGATGCTACTGTAAACTGTACACTGTTTACCCACAATGCCCCAGTCCACGCCTTGACTCCGTTACACACATTAATCTTGTATGTTTGCACCCACAGCTAAATATACCCGCTCCTCCTCACACACCTTGACAACCTGCGATCACACTGGGCTCATCTCATTAGCCGCATGACGGGATCCCAGCACATGCAAACGAGTTTAATTAAGCTGAAAGTTATTATCCAGTGGAGTGTGAGTGAATGGATATGTAAATGTGCAGCGGTGCGGAGGAGAATCAGATCACACGTATAATAGGACGGAAGATAAAGAGGTTTAATAGCACGGCGGCGAGTTCACAGCGTGTCATTAAGCGCTAAATAGATGACGGCGTGTAAACACGATTACCTCGTCTAGACAGGAGCATCAGCTGAGGGGAGAAATAGTTTTATTAAAATATAGTTTTTAGTCAAAGTTTAACCCCTCGTCTTCTGAAAAGTCGACGACTGAACGTTTCTGACAGGACATTCGACTCCATCAGCGCCGTCACACTGCTCCACTGTCCGCCGTAAACGCTGCAATTTGTCTGTCAGACTCAGAGAGAGTGGAGGGGTGGTGGTGGGGGGTGGGGGGTCAAGAGGTCACAGGTTCAAACCCCAGACTCTTAAAGGAGAAGGTAAACAAGGGGAGTGAGTTTAATCCTCCTGAATTAAACCAAACGATAAATCCTGAGAGTTGAATCCTGATCGAACGTCGAGTCATGAACGTCTCCACATGTTAAAGGTTAAAGGGTAATTCCTGTGTTTTTTCCTAAGTGGTCGCATATTCCTTCACAATTTGGGGCTCCAAACCACTTTTGGTCCCAAAAGTTCCAAAAAGAAATCAGCTGCAAAAGGATCCAAAGTTCGTCCACTTAAATTTGAGTTTCTTCATCTCAATTCGGCAGCTGTTTCCTGTTTTTTAACCCCTTACATTTCACCTCATTCTGGCTTATATACCACGCTGTATCTCTAAGGTTAGAACCACAAGATCTCATCATCAGTGACGCTTCATTTGAAAGATTAAAATCTCTTCTTTCAGAAAACGACATGTTTTTATGCAGACTCTTTCCAAAAAATTAGAATATCATGGAAAAGTTTATTTATTTCGTTAAACTTTCATAGATTATAGATTCAGGGCCCACAATTTAAATGATTTCAAGTATTTGTTTATTTTTTACATAATTTAGGCTTCCAGCTCTTAAAACCCACGAAAACAGGAATTCATAAAATTGGAATACTGTGTATGGGTCAATGACAAAAATAGGGTCTAAAAACGTATTTTTAAAAAGTTCTTTGAAAATGGATAAAAACATATTTCTGAGAGAAGAATTATGTTTTCTAACAGATTTCAGTAGTTGACCAACATTTCAAAGATTTTAGGTTCATTATTTTTTAGTATTTTTAATTTGAGCACCCAAAAATGTCAGGTGGTGCAACCAAATATATGAAAGTATATTTATATGTTCCTGTTATTTTTTCTGTGTGAAATTATTGGCAAGTATCTCTCAAGTGTCTGTAGTGACTCATACATTTTCATTTTGTGTGTTTCATTTCTTTTATTTGTGAATAAGATAAATAATTTGATGTTAAAATAACATTTCACATTATTACATTGGTTGTACCACCTGACATGGAAATTGTTCCAGTCACCAATGAAGTGAAAAAACCTTTTTTATCAGTATTTCAGAGAAATCTACAAACTTTTCCACTTGGTCACAAATGTCATTTGGGCTCCTCTGGCTGATGCAGTTTCCTGTTTCCTGTTTTATTCTCTTCACTTTAAAATAAAAGTCTAATGTTACGGTTGCACCACCCTGACATTTGAGAAGGTGAAAATTACGGGACAAAAGTTTTTTACATTTCTCAACAGCTTTAAAATTCTTTTTATTTGCAAAGAATGTTTTATTTAAAAAGGTTCAAGCATAAAATAATGCCACTGTATTTTCAATTTCCATTTACAATAACTGACATTCAATTTTTAGAGTTTAATTACTGTGGATACTTGTCAGGACGGTTGCACCACCTGACATTTTGGGGGTTTGAGGAACCAAAACACAAAAAAACATGTTATATTTTAATAGTTTAAAGATGTGTTCAAATAACACAGGTTTCATAGAATAAAGAAATACATGTGATGAAATACTCAATTCATGATGGAAGGAAATATTGCACTCGGACACAAAAAAAGGGACGTCACCTCATTGACCCATATAGCGGTTTTAGGCGTAAAGCGTAATGTGACGTCACATGAAAGCTATGAATTAGTTGAACAAAAACTTATTAGAAAAAAGTTTCCTAAAAGAGTAATTTTTGTTTTCAGTTATCAAACTTTTTCATTTCTTTAACACAGTCCAGTCGCCCCCTAATGGTCCTTAGAGGAACTGCAGGTTTCAGACTTATCTGCTTTTCTTTTACAGCGTGAAATATTGTCTATACTTAGATTTAACGGTGTGGCAGAGTTTGGTTTTGCCAGATCAGATTGTGAAAAAGAGAAAAAGAGTCAGAGACAGATGGTTTAAATTAAGGCGAGGAGGAAGGTGAGCGACAGTTATCCTCCACCCTCCATCTGTCCAAAACGTCACGCAGCAATCTGAGACCCATCAACCACCGACAAGTGAGGAACACATGTTTCCAGACCTGTGTGTGTGAGTGTGTGTGTGTGTGTGAGTGTGTGTGAGATGAATAACAGGCTCTAAATGACACTTTAAACTGAGCAGTATTTCCCTTTAAGAACAAAGCTGAATCTCAACACTGCTGCAGGTGAGTGACAGACATGAAATGTGTGATTACTACCTTCTGTTCACACACACACACACACACACACACACACACACACACACACCAGAGACGATCATAATTACTGCAGACAAACGACTATAAAAAGGAAAATCTGACAAAATGTAGAAACATTTGATGGTTGTTGGACTCCTTCGGGTTAGGAAATGTCACACACACACACACACACACACACACACTCTCTCTCTCTCTCACACACACACACACACACACACACAGTGGGGGCGTTTGAAGCTATTTCTTTCCACTCTGTCTCTAATAACAGTGTTTTCAAAGAGCTGTCAATCACTCCGCGCTCACCTACAGCCGAGCGCCGAGTAAAGATGTGAAATATCTGTGTTGGTTTTTCTCACCAGAATAACTTTGTTTAGATACGCTGAGTGGGAAAAAAATAATAATAATGTAAAAATATTTATATCTGCTACCAAAAAGTTTTCAAGCAAACTCTATTTAAAGAGTCGGATATAAATCAAAACTTTGCTCCAAATTATAAGTTTCTGGAACAGACCCAGAACGCAAATAACGACTAATTTTGGGACTAATTTTGTCCTGTTTTTATGAAAAGTTTGGGTAAAATATACATAAAGTAACAAAGTTGGATGTCCAAACTGAACGTGAAAAGATTCTCAAAACTCTACGTATAATTAATTTGTCTGTAAACGGATGTCATCATATATGGATTTTCCTATAGGCCGATTTATCCTCCCTTTATGTACGTAAATATATACGTCCTTTTAAAACAAAGCTACTAAAAAACGTGACAACAACAAACTCAAAAACCAACATGGCAATTGTGAGGGAGGTATTGCAATGTTCCTCTTGGATAAAAGACAAAAACGGAGGCAGCATCGTAAGAGGCACTTTTTTTTCCCTCTTCATTTTTTAGCAACTTTTGAGCATCATTAACTTCAAGATGCTTCATGTCAGACATAAAACATCCACCACATCACTTCTACACCTTCTCATCTACATCTGGGTGAAACTTGAGCTTTTTAGGTAAAACTTTGTAGGAGTTAGAGAGTTTTTAGTCTCCCGTCGGAGCTGTACTCACTGTCCACGCTCTTTTCTGAAGACTTTGTGCAAACAAAACCAGCTTCGTCAGTGCTCAGTGTCCTCTTTTTAGTCAACTTTGCTCTCTTACAGGAAAGGTTCAACAAAAATCATGAAATTGTTGTTCACAGTCACCGATTCGTTCCTCCTCTGTTGCGGACATGAATGTGAATGAAGACACATGCCAACAAATGGGTCTCGCCAATGATCTAAATGGCTACAGCTGGCTTCGTATGAAGAGTAAAGTGATTGGTTACTGTAGGAGTGAGTGACAGGCCTGTTAGCCAATAAACGACCCTCTAATAGAGCTATTACACAAGACCAGTCAAGCAGGGAGCACTTTTTGTCTATCACAAGCTATCCTGGCATGAAAACTCAACAGAAAAATTGCAGCTAAAACCCTAAAAAAAGCGAACACTTGCAGTTTTGTCAGATTGACATTGAGTTTGAAATGCTCTAAGACTGTGAAGCTGCTGTTATTGATGAGAACGGACATGACAGACAGACAAACAACGGACTTTACAGGAGAAATTTCACCACTTGGAATAATTTGATGAAACAACACTTTTGATATGTTTGAACTCTGGATTCCTCTGGTGGAAAGGAGAGTGAATATTCAGGGTACGGGCGTCAGGATGTGACGTAATGACCCTTTAATTCTTTCACCTATTACGTTTTGTTGGTGAAGAAAACTGTGAAACAAACTTAGAGACTGAAAAGTGAAGAATCTAAACTTTCTAAAGAGGTTAAAGGGTTAAAACACCTCAGCTCCATCCAGGCAGCGCTGATGTTGATAAAGATGAGTTCCTCGTTGTGATGTTTTCCCTCCAAAATCAGACGATTTGATGAGGAAACTTGAACTGTCACGTTCTTATTCCCTCTGAACACACAGCTTCTTACGACTCTGAGCTCCTGGTGCAGTTTTTCCAGCTCCGTGAGCGTTTCCTGATGCGGCCTGAGCAGCGTGACCGATTGATTGGAGGCTGCAGCCAACACGTCGCCTGAACGCCGAGCAGCGGGAACGGAGCGAGGCCTGAAGCTCGGGCTCGCGGCAGACACTCGAGCTGCAGGGAACCGCGGCGAAACGTCTGAAGCTGAGCTGTCGGGTTGATCATGTGACCTCTGCGAGAAACAGAGCCGCTCTCTCTGTCAGCGCGTTAAAGCTGCAGCAGCTTTAAGTTATAGGTCAAATCTTTTCCACCCAAAAAGTTCAGATCCAACAGAAACAAGAGACACTGTCGCAGTATTTCCTTCTATGATTGACTTTTTAACATTAAAGGAAGAAAATGTACAACTTTTTCTGCAGATGACAATTTAAATTTTTAAAACTTTTGTTCCTGAAACTTTTTGTGGCTGATTTCAGCTCAGTTTTTAATTTACAAACTCTTCACTTTTCTTTTCTCAAGGTTTTACAACTGAGACCTTTTAATTTGTTAATTCGTTGATTTGAGGTGTTCTGACTGTACTCTGCAAAAACTGAAATCCAAACAAGTCATTGTGTCTTATTTGTAGTAAAAATTGTCTTAATATTCTTGATTTGAGCCACATTCACCAGACCAGGTCATAAAAATGTCTTATTTCAAGTTTTTTTAAGACAAAATGAGGTGTAAATTGCTTGTAACAAGTCAAATAAATCTGCCAATGGGATAAGACGAGTTCGCCCGGGAAGTTTCTTGAAATTAGAAAGATGTCTTAAAACAAGAATCTTTTATCTTATCCCATTGGCAGATTTTTTTTACTTGTTACAAGCAATTGATGCCTCATTTTGTCTTTAAAAAACTTGAAATGAGACATTTTTATGACCTACCGTACTTATCAATTTTGAACTTATGCATTCCGCACTTTCGCATTACGTGCTTGCACATTCATTTTTCGAGCTTAAACATTTATACTCCACATTCTGCACCTACGTGTTCCACAAATACATATTTCACACTGATGCAGGTGGAAGAAAAAGTAGTCCCCACCAGCTGCGCCTCATTTGGACAAAATCTCAACAGTTTACTTACTTTCTTATGTTCCTGTTAATGATAAACATTACTTCAAATATTTTAAAGTATCAAAAGTAACAGTATTTTGATTTGAGAGTCAATTTTTGAGCATAAAGATCTGGTATCGTTTGCAATAAATTGTTAACTCAAATTACGTTCTACAAGGATCACAACAATATGGCTCTGAAGTAAGAGAGTCCTGGTTCCGGAACATTCTCCTTTGGCCTCTAGTTTCTTATGTTTCTAAGTTAAGATAAAAATATCTTTGGAGGGAAAGTGTCAGTTAGTCAAAGTGTTTGCAGCAACATCTGAGCTCTGCTTTAAAAGAACTTTAATGTTCAGACTCCAAAAAGAAGAACAGATGTGATTCTGATGATTTTTGTTCTTTTCACAGAAACTTTCTCTCTCGTCTTCGTCGCGTCGAAGGAGCCGAGTTTCTTCCTTCCCGCAGATTAAAGTGATTTCACTCACTGTCGTTCTCTCATCTCGTCACTTCTCCCGCTTCCTCTCCTCCTCCGCTCGCTGATCAAAGCGCTCAGACGCTTTTCATTTAGATTTCATAAAGAACTCAAGAAAGAAAAAAAAAAAAAAAAAAAAAACATGTGCAGACAATTTCTCCACTTAAACTCAACTTCTCAGAAATTAGAGGATACAATTTTGAAAACCTCAGAGGGATTTCCCGAAACGCCGGGCGCACGAAGACGTCAGATCTGATCTCCTCGCTCTCAATCGCGGCGGCGCGGCAAGAAGAAAAACACATTGATCTCAGCAAATTGTCTTTTTATTGAAGAGATGGCGGTTGATGAATGAGGCTGCTGCGGGCCGCCCTCATTACCGCAGACAGAAAACGTTTTTAAAGTGAGGTATTAACAGTGGCAGGTTCAACTCCCACAGCGAGCGACGCAGCAATCAATAACAGCGGGAATAAAAGAGACAATGAAGCAAAAACAACAAGAGGAGCTGACTGATCATCATCTCTCAGTCTTTGGTTTTATCTCCGGGCAAAAAGGATCAAATAAATTAACCACAGACGGAAAAGACACTATGAGTACTCTCACTTTTATATTTTCACCTCTTCATGTAACACATTTAAAATAACAACTTTCTACAGGATATTTACCAATATTGGCGCAATTAAGGAAGTTTTCATCACCTCTGGACACTTTTTTTTTTCAGAAAAGCAAATATCAAACTTCTCTTTCTGGTTTTTATAGACTCTAATTGAAAAGTTCCTCTCACTGTAAGTCAAAAAACATGTTTCGATTTAAGGGATATTCTTCTGAATTTTTGACAATAAGGCCCTCTAACTATCTGACTAACAGGCCCTTTAACTATCTGACTAACAGGCCCTTTCACTTTCTGACTAACAGGCCTTCTAACTTTCTGACTAATGGATTGACTTGCCATTTGATTTTCTGACTAGCTGACTTTCTAACTTGAGGGCCTCCTGACTTTTCAAAAAATCGACCTATATACTTTCTGACTAACTGTCCCTTTGAATTCCTGACTAATGGGCCTTCTGACTATTTGACTAACTGGCCATCTGAATTATGGATTAACTCTCCTTTTGATTTTCTGACTAAAGGGCCTGTTGAATTCCTGACTAATTGGTCTTCTGACTGTCTGACTTAAGAGAAGTCTGACTTTCTGACTAATGGGCTGTTCATTTTTTTCTAACAAAGTCTACTGCTATCTGAGTAACAGGTATCCTGACCATCTGAATAACAGACCCTCTGACTTTCTGACTAACAGGCCCCCTGACTTAAGGACTAACTGGCCGTCTGACTTGTGGATTGAGTCGCCTTTTGATTTTCTGTCTAATGTTCCTTCATCTTCCTGACTAAAGGGCCTATTAAATTCCTGACTAATTGGTCTTCTAACTGTCTAACTAATGTGGCATCTGACTTTCAGATTGACAGGCTCTTTGACTTTCTGACTAACTGGCCTCTTGTCCTATGGATTATCTCTCCTTTTGACTTCCTGACTAATGTTCCTTCTGCTTTCTGACTAAAGGGCTGTCTGACTTTCTGACCACATACCCTTCAAGATTTCTGTCTAACAGGTCTCCTGACTTTCTGACTGACTGGCCTTTTGACTTTCAGATAAACGTGCCTTTTGATTTTCAGCCTAATATTCCCTCTGCTTTCTGACTAAAAGGCCTTCTGACTTACTGATAAATGGACATATTTCTGACTAACAGGCCCCTTAAATCCCTGATTAATGGGCTTTCTGACTACAAGCCCTGCTAGATTTCTGTCCAACAAGTTTCCTGACTTTCTGACTAACAGGCCTTCAGTCCTATGGATTAACTCGCCTTTTGATTTTCTTCTGCTTTCTGACTAAAGGGCCTTCTGACTTCCTGAAAAATGGACCTATATACTTTCTGTATAACAGGCCCTCTGAATTCCCGACTAATGGGCCTTCTGACAACAGGCCCTTCGAAATTTCTGTCTAACAGGTCTCCTGACTTTCTGACTAACTGGCCTCCTGAATTTCTGACAAATACCCTATATTCTTTCTGACAAACAGGCACTTTGAACCCTTGACTGATGGGCCTTCTGACAACAGGCCCTTGCAATTTCTGTCTAACAGGTCTCCTGACTTTCTGACTAACTGGCCTTCTAGCTTTCAGATTAACTTGCCTTTTGATTTTCTGACTAATGTTCCTTCTGCTTTCTGAATAACAGGCCCTTCTAAATTTCTGTCTAACAGATCTCTTGACTTTCTGACTAACTGGCCTCCTGACTTTCTGGCTAACTGGCTTTCAGTCCTATGGATGAACTCGTCTTTGGATTTTCTGACTAACAGGTCCTCTGAATTCCTGATTAATTGATCTTCTAACCATCCAACTTTAGGAAAGTCTGAATTTATGACTGATGTGCTTTCCGATTTTCCCCCTAACAAAGCGTACCGCTATTTGTCTAACAGGTGTCCTGACTAATTGGCCTCCTAACTTTCTTACTAATGGGCCATCTGACTGTCTGACTAACAGAAATTTCAGTCTCATGACGAATAGGCCTTTGATTTTTTATTCTTTTTACCAACGGGCTTTCTATTTTTCGACTAAGGGGCCTTGTGACTTTCTGACTAACAGGCCTTCTTATTTATTTATTTAATTTTTTGTTAATTTGTGGGAAACTTTGTGATTTGCTTTAATCATTAACCATGAAAACATGAAACAGCAGCATCCAGCTCCTTCTCTCTCTCTCTCTCTTTAACCTGACTCAGCACAGAGTGGGCGTGTCCCACAGTTTGTCACTCACCCTGACTCCTCCTCTCTGATTGGTCCATTCACTCCGAGCTGGGCGGGGCTTACAGCACCACATGGAGCGTTGTGGGAGTCTGCGGCTCCGTCACTGAGCTCAATCCTCCGGTGGAGACGCTCCGGAGCAACTTCATCCTCACATCAGCATCAGCATCATCCTCTGAGGAGAAACAGGAGGAAAAGACTAAAATGTTTCTCTCTCACTTCTCTGCGCCGTGACTCTTTCTCCACCTCTGGATTTTATTCACCTTGTGCGTAAAAGTGATTTAATTCTCCTTCTTCTTCTTCTTCCTCCTGCTGTTTTTTTCTGTCTGTGTTTGCGCACTGGATTCACTTTGGTTTGATTCATTCAATCACAGCGCGGTTCTGCCTCTGAGGATTTTTCTGCTTTTTCTCACCTTTATTTCACTCCGGATCCTGGTTTTGGGGATTTGGGTCTCCTCGCTGTCTTCTCCAGGAGGAACAGGTTTAATGGAAACATGACCAAAGCTGCGGTTTTCCACCTCTTTCTCCTCTTTCTTCTCCTGCTGCTGCTGCTCCACGCCGCCTCCCCGGTGCGTCTCTCCGCGCAGCCCGGACATGCAGCGCGCTTCTTCGGGCACATCGCTGAGAACTCTCCGGCGGGGACTCCGGTGGATGGAGTCCTGCTTCCCCTCGGACCCAGCGGCTGCCCTGGATTGGATCTCCACGCTAGTTTAAAAGGGGATTACGCGTCGGATTTTAAGCTCGTGCATCATCGTGGACACCGGAACCACAGAGGACACCTGGGTCTGGTTTCTGCGAAAAGTCTGGACCGGGAGTTTATCGCGATGTACGAGCTGCGCGTGGAGCTTCCTCCGCGGTGTCAGAGAAGAGCAGCTTCAGTCCAGGTGGAAGTTTCAGACCTCAACGACAACATCCCGCGCTTCACGGGTGGAAACCAGACTCTTGACGCGGACGCG
This sequence comes from Thalassoma bifasciatum, assembly GCA_008086565.1. NCBI lineage: Eukaryota > Metazoa > Chordata > Actinopteri > Labriformes > Labridae > Thalassoma > Thalassoma bifasciatum. The sequence continues at coordinate 50,638 of RPOG01003410.1, forward strand.
TTGACGCCTCTCGGTTCCGAACTCACCCGCTTGGACGCGAAAGACGCGGACGCGGAGCGGAACGGACGCGTCACTTTTTACGCGTCACCTGAGTCTGATTTACTGCACGTTGTTCCTCAAACCGGACAGGTGAAGCTGATTGGGTCTCTCCTCGGGGTCAGGTGCGTGAACCTGCGTGTGTACGTGAAGGACGGAGGGGACGTGGCGCTGACAGGTGAGCCCGTGTACCTGCGCGTGGATGTGCGCACCTCCAGCAGCGCGCGCCGCAGACCCCGCGCTCTCTCGGAGGAGCTCACCTACACTGTGACGGTGCCGGATCACATCAGGGTCGGGGATCTGGTCTTCACGGTGCCGGATCAGAGGTTCGAGCAGCGCCGCTTCGAGGTGATCTCTGAGGCGGAGGCTCCGGTGCAGATCGAGCGGGACTCGGGGCGTTTGTACCTGGCGAGCAGCTTGAAGGAGCCCGCGGAGGTGACGGTGAAGATCCACAACATCCGAGGTAAGAGCAGCTCACCTGTTTCTGAGCGTAAAAGCGCAGCAGGGTGGAGGAGGTGGTGGTTCTGCAAACTTTTACCTCACTGCTGTGTTTGTTTGTGACCCGGATGTTGATTCTCAGCTGAGTCTGTTTGACCTTTAATGAGCTTGGGTTTAATTTGGTGCATCTTCTGCTGTTTGTTTTGTTTCTAACACCAGATTTGAACACAAAATGCTTCACAAGTTAATCTCAGAAATTAGTACGCAACAAATGTAACAACTTGAGGTTGTTGTTGTTGTTGTTGTTGTTGTTGTTGTTGTTGTTTTTTAGACTTCTGAATCTCAGATTATTGTTGCATCTTTGGAGTCAAGTTTGAGACCAACTGACTCAACCAAGAGGTTTGGTCCTCATGAAAATCCTTTTTTTTTTGCACATTTTCTAGAATTAAATCCCTCTATGAGTCCCCAGATCTTTGGTATCTGCAGAAATATTTGTATTTGTGGTTTGACGGTTCCAAAAAAGAGATTAATTTTCGTTGCAAAGGCACAGGCGTCAAGATTTCTTGTTTCTTTGTTTTGGATCTTGTGAAAAAAAGGGGGAAAAGTGTTAATATGTGGAACATTTTGCAGGATAAAGTGACTTCATTTCCATTTGCTGCTCTTTTGAGATTCTTCTTGTTAGTTAAATGAAGGGCTGGGCAATTAATTGAGACACATTTAGAGATTTTTTTTGCAACAAGCTTACTCTTTCTCAAGTTAAATCCCAAAGTTATTATCGTTTTTGTTAACATTTTTACCACTTTTCACTGCTTTCATCACTTTTTTCACATTTTTTTGCTTCTTTCTGAAATTATTTAAAATTTTGTCTAGGTATCTTTTGTTGTTTTTTGGGCATGTAAGTCACTTTTTCACCATTTTTTGCTTCATTCTGAATTAATTGAAGTTTACTCGAAAATTTTTCCTTGCTATTTGTGCATTTAAGTCACTTTTCATTCTTTTTTGCTACTTTATGAATTTATGCAAGATTCCTCCAAAGTTTTTCTTCCTCTCTTTTGTTGCTTCTTTGGCATTTTAGTCACTTTGCACCATTTTTGCTACTTTCTGAATATATTTATGCTTCTTGTTATTGCAATGTAGGGCTGGGCAATTAAGTGCAAATTAGATGTAGAAATTTTTTTTTTGTGCAATAAACCAACTCTTTCTCAAGTTACATCCCAAATTCTTACTATTTTTGTTAACATTTGGTCATTTTTACCACTTTTCACTAATTTTCATCACTTTTCTTCACCTTTTTTTTTGCTAATTTCTGGATTTATTTAAGTTTCCTCCAAAATTTGTCTGGGCATTTTAGTCACTTTTTTTTTTTTTTTTTAACCATTATTTTGCTTCATTTTGTATTAATTTAAGTTTCCTCGAAAATTTTTCCTCGCTACTTTTTTTTTTGTTTGTTTTTGGGCATTTAAGTCACTTTTCATTCTTTTTTGCTACTTTCTGAATTTATTTAAGTTTCCTCATAAAACTTGCATGCTATTCTTTTTGTTGCTTTTTGGGACCTTGTAGTCACTTTTTCACCATTTTTTGCTCCTTTCTGAATATATTTATGCTTCCTCCAGAGTTTTTCTTGCTATCTTTTGTTGCTTTTTTTGCATTTAAGTCACTTTTCATACTTTTTTTTGCTTCTTTTTGAGTATTTCATGGTTTTATTCTAATGGAAATGCCAATTATTGTTGCTTTATGTGCAATTTTTATTCCCTCAAACTAAGTTTTATTGCTCCTCTTTGCTGTTTTTGCCTCTTTTCTCCACTTGTATTGTTTCTTTTGTAAAGGTAGTTTTTAACAGTTTGTCTCTTTGGTTGAGTAACTCTGGTGTAGAACAGAAAACATCTGCTGTAAAAACTGTAGCTGGTATTTTGATACATTTGAAGTTATAGAAATATTGCAACAGGACATATTGTGATTTAATCTAATTTGGGTTAATTGCTCAGCCCTTCTCTGAGGCCAAAGGTCAAAGGTCAGCAGGAATGTAAACAATGACGTGATCTTTAGATGAAGGTGTCGTCTTTGATTTTCATTTTTTTGTCGTTGTGCAGAGAAATTGAAGAAACTTTTTCCCTGTTGGTGAATGTTCAGAGTTGTACAGTTAGACTTGTGTGTGTGCGTGTGTGCGTGTGTGTGTGTGTGTGTGTGTGTGTGTGTTGGCTGGCCTCCCAAAGCCTTTGGTTCAACCGTCACCGTTTACTTTCTGCTCTTTCATTCATTCCTCGCTGCTCTGCAGTTCTGCTCGCTGCATCTTAACGTGTGTTTGTGTTTGTGTGTGAGGCAGACACACCAACAGACTGTGTGTGTGTGTGTGTGTGTGTGTGTGTGTGTGTGTGTGTGTTAAAGGACGGACAGAACTGAAGGATTAAGTGTGTGAGGTGAGCAGAGCAAACACGTGAACTCTGACCACATTTTACTGAAACTATTCTACACACCACAAACTCCTCTGAGCTCCTCGCCGTACATTTTCCTTCTCTGATGTTTCTTTCATCGTCACTAAAGTCGTCATATGTTTGTTAAACAGTCGCACAAACTCACAGACCTGGAGTAGCTTTGGATTATTGTACATTTCTTTGATGCTTTTAGCAACAACAGCTTTATAAAATCTTTGTCTATGAGCTCAATTAATAAGCTGTTACTCTCAGTTTGGCTTTGTCCAAGTTACTCATCACTGGAGGAGTTTCAAGTCCTGGGATTGAATATTAAAGAGGGGGGTATAAATACTCATATGTTGTAGAAATCTCTGAATTTGTCTGTAAACTGATCAAAACACTTTGTTTTAATAAGAGCACCAGATCTTCACACGGATATTTTTTCATGTCATGAAAAGAAGAAAAAAGAGTTTTGGCTACGATGACCAATCAGAGTGAAGGGGGTCTGTCAAGCAGGGAGCCTTAAAAGTTCCCCTGGCTACCAGAACATCATTTTCCTAAATGATCAGTGTTTTTACCAGCTACATAAGAACCATAATAAAATCTCTCAAAATATCTTAGTTTGTATAAAATATGAAGAAATATTTTCACCTGTAGGCCTCCATTGTTGTTTACACCGCAATAACGTCTGGGTAGTGACGTCATATGGTTGCAGCGGGCTGGATCTCATACAGGATCATATAAGTCCTGGAGCGGACTTCAGTGGTTTCCAGAGGAAGTTTTGTGGGTTTGTGTTGGAAAATAGTCGGCACAGCATTTGGCTTTAGTCTCCGTTTATAATGACCCACACCTGTCAGCTCTTTCATCAGCATGGGCCGGCTAAATGCAGCAAATGCTTCTGGGGAGAAGTGGCCAGAACATAGCCGCGGCTCCATGGGAAGTTGTTTACGCCCACAAGAGATTTCCCACAACTTCCTTNAAATTCTTGCTCTGTCTTGCATGAACTGCAGGTTTGAGATCTCCCCAGAGTGGCTCAATGATATTGAGGTCAGGAGACTGAGATGGCCACTCCAGAACCTTCACTTTATTCTGCTGTAGCCAATGGCAGGTCCACTTGGCCTTGTGTTTTGGATCATTGTCATGTGTGAACGTTTGACTCAAGTCCTCATTGTTAATGCTTTTTATTAGAAAGTGACCTCGAGTTACTCCAAACTACTTCCGGTCTGAGTCTGGACTGACTGTCCAGACATTTTGGATGCTTAAAAAAAAAAGTGTAGATTATCATTTTTTTAAAGAAAAACCAATTCGTTATGTCTTTGAACAACAAATTCTAGTTTGAGACAAACATTTAAGCAGATTCATGACTGTTAGTCCTTACAGTCGGGGTTCCCTTTAACAGCGTGTATTTCCCCCTTTAACATCAATGACAGCTTGAAGTCTTTTGTGCTGGTTGTGGATGAGGGTCTTTATTTTCTCAGATGGTAAAACTGACCATTCTTCTTGGCAAAAAGCCTCCAGTTCCTGTAAATTCTTGCTCTGTCTTGCATGAACTGCAGGTTTGAGATCTCCCCAGAGTGGCTCAATGATATTGAGGTCAGGAGACTGAGATGGCCACTCCAGAACCTTCACTTTATTCTGCTGTAGCCAATGGCAGGTCCACTTGGCCTTGTGTTTTGGATCATTGTCATGTGTGAACGTTTGACTCAAGTCCTCATTGTTAATGCTTTTTATTAGAAAGTGACCTCGAGTTACTCCAAACTACTTCCGGTCTGAGTC
>RPOG01003411.1:0-64411 GCA_008086565.1 Thalassoma bifasciatum
ACCTGATGGAGAAAGCTCTTTGTGGCCTTTAACTGCTCACCAGGAAGCGTCTCTGTCAATCAGCTCTTTTCTATCTGACATTTATGTATCATCCACAGACACAAGGTTGTTGACAAGCTTGATATTTCTGAATGATATTTCAGCCATTGTGAGGAAAGGTCACCAAGCTCTGCTTCAATAATAACCACAGGGTGTCCTTCTGTTTACAAAGACTGCAGAGATGTTAAAACCATCCAATCAAAAGGGAGAAGATTTGAAAAGAGTCGCGTAACACATCGATGTATACCAGCTATGAACAAGAAATGTTTCATAATCTAATGATAGTCTATTCATTTTTTGAATTTGTGATCAAAAACATGAACATCCTCAATGAGAAAGCTCAGAGTTTTTAAAAGCAACAAATTGAATCTTAAAAATCGTGTGCACAAAAACAGAAAAGGCTATTTTCCATTCAAAGCTTTGCTTGAGTGTCAACTTGTCATTAGTTCATCTCTTCATGCACAAACAAATGCTGCAAACACAGTTTCATGGTTGTTTGCATCAGAATTGCTTTTATTTTCTCATCATGAGGTGTGTCTGCAGGGGGATTTGTGAAAATTAAAGGGATCTAATAATTCAGAGTGTTATTGAGAGTAATTTCAGTAAGTAGGGAAGGGAAACTTTCACAGTTGAACCAATACGGTTCTGATGCCTGGTACCTGGGTATCGGTATCAAAGGTAAAATTTTTTGGTACTTTTGTGTGTGTTTATGTGTTAATAAATGTTAATTTTTTTACTAATAAAATCTCAAAATGTTTCAATTTGACATGTGTATTACTCAACATATAAACTTCAACAAATATATCAAAGCAACATTCAACTGTTTGCACTATAACATCACAGTTGTTTACCAGATTTCTTCAACATTAAAAGCTTTAACTTAAGTTAACTACAACTTGGTAAAGTAATACCAAATATGCAGTGTTTTTTCTTAATAAGACACAAACTAAAACCCAGCTCTATGTATCAATGCTCATGTTTGGTATGGAAAATCACCCCCCCCCCCTTCCACTTCCGCACAGTCACAAGGATGCGTTTAGGTACTGAAACATGGTCCGTCACTTATGGCTTTGAGGCTTCAGTTCAGAATGGTTATTCACCGCCCCACATCAGCAACGTATGTGTACCTCATAAACAAATGACTGGTGGGAACTAATGAGCGAAACCATGGGGCTCTAAGGTCACCCACTTTTTTGAAACAGTTTCCATACTAACTGACAGGAAAGTAATCTAAAAGTAACTTTATAATGAATTTTCAATGGTGTTTCTAGCTTTTGACCTTGTGATGTTTTCCGCAGTCACTGTATGATCAACTTTTGTGTCTTTTCTTGTGTCTTTTGGATTCGCTGTGGTTTTTTAGGCTGTCATTTTGGCCACCAACCCTTTGTTGGACCACTGGCTTTACTGCTAAACTCAGAGCCTGCAACAGGTTTAGCCATCCTTCAAAATAGGACTTCCCACTCTTTTCTAGATTTTTGGCAGCAATGCTGTTTATACAGTCCCCTCCAAAAGTATTGGAACATGTGACTGATGGGTGTTTCTAGTTGCTCAGGTTGCAGAGTCATTGAATAGTTCTTGTTTTTTGGATTTGGGTTTCACCTGTGAAAACTGCATTCTCTGTTTTCTGCAAACATGAAGACCAGAGAGCTGTCCATGGGAGAAAAGTAAACTATTTTGAAGCTGAGAGAAGAGGGAAAATCGATCAGAGCTATTGCACAAACATCGGGCATAGCCACTATTGCAAGTAAAGGTTATGGCACCAAATATTAATTGTATTCACTTTAAGTTTATTTGATAATGTCTGTCCCGATACTTTTGCTCACTTGAAAAGTGGGTGGGTTCAAAGAAAAGGTGCTCTGTCCTGGGTTGTTTAACACATCTAGATGTAAAAACCACAAACTAGAAGCTGGAATTCTGAACTTTTGTGTCATAGTCATCTTTTTATCTGAAACCCAAATGTCTTCAGTACACAACAAAAACAAAGGAATTAAAATTGCTGTTGCAATACTTTTGAAGGGGACTGTATGTGCCCTTTTCCATAGCCCTCCTTTTTGTCCCTCATTCATCATCCTTGTTCTCTTCAGCTGCGCCTATTTTCTCTTATAGACTTCCTGATTTAGCTCTCATGGAGCATCGTTGCCTGACAATCATCCTTGTTGTTCTGAGACAAACGTCACTCTCATGTCTTATGCCTCAACCAACTATGGTTGGCTGGAAACATCTGGTGAAACATTCTTTTAAATTTTACAAACATCCGTCTGGTAGGCTGGGTCATACCAATTGCAACCACAAAACCATCACATTGTTATACAGTTTGCCCCTTTGGGATTTCATATATCGTACGGAAGACCAAAAATCGAAGTAGTAAATTAAAAAAGACCAAAAAGAATTTAATCACGGGAAGACGAGTTTGTGGTTGATTTCAGTATTCTTTATCACAGTGCAGAGATACTCCAAAGACAGAGAAAACAAGTTGTGTCTTGACTTTTGGCATACTGCTCAGGATGATTATCAAACAAACAAAGCTGCGCCGTTAAATGTCTTTTCATGGATTAGTCTGCATTACCGATCTCTGTCTGATCCAGCTTGATGCACTTGTAAAGTTGACGAAATGTGATTGAACACTGTGCATCACTCAGCTGCGTGTTTCATCAATATCAGAGGTCGTCTCGTCTGCTACAAATCCTCACAGACGGTTGCTTCACAGATGGACGTGTGTGTTTATTGTGTGAAGACAGAACGGCGCAGACTTTTTGAGGAATCAATTAATCCTTGGCATTAATCACCTTTTTCCATGGGCGCACAGAGAGGCTGCTGGGAGGATTACTTATCGCAGCTTGCAGTTTGTTTGCTGTGAATCTTTGCTCCTGTATATCTTTAATTAACTAATGGGATACACAGACTTATGGTGTTGTATACAGCACCTTCGCTCCATGCAGAGACAGTTTGCTCCTCTATCACGTGATGTTTTGGAGGACAAAGAAAAGTGAAGGGCTTAAATTAAATGTATGGTCAAACAAAACGTGTCAGGGTTTCAAACCAGCAGAGGTGACATCTTGCATTTACTTTTTTCTTAAACTCACAGATCAAACTCAAATGACCTCCCAGGAACATGAAAATATTTGATTTTCCTGCTGATGTTTTTCCTTTTGACTACAAGGTTGATGCCTTTCCACTTATTATAAATCCAAGTGTTTTAATGCGCTGCAAAGATTTAAATAGACCGCCTAGGGCCTGAATTACTAAAGGTTTGAGGTTATAAAACACCTGCAAACTTAAAAACTTGGGCAAAGCTGCATCTTTAGAATGAGCAAAATAGCACATGCAATTCATTCAGTGCGTCTGCCTTTGTGAATATGACGAATATATGCAGATTATTGGAATGCGCAAAATACTGTGGGAGGAGATGCAGATGTAATCATTTAGCACCCGTAATGTGATTTATCGAACGTAAAACTGATTGCGGATGGTGTTTTTGATCTATATTTAAAACACATTTGCAAACTGGCATAGCGTTACACACCAAGTATTGCAGTCATTGTAGTGAGAAGCAGGCATGGATGTAAAGACAGAAAAGGGCGAAAAAGGACTGTCAGAAAAATGAAAATAGTATAGACATGTCGTTGATCCAGCAATGCTGTTTTTGAGTCGCTGTGTGACCTAAAGGCTGATTTGGAACCAGACACTATAAAGAAACCGTGCCATATCTCATTTCTCTCTGCATTTTCTTGCCTCTGGATCATTCTAGCACACCAGCGCAGTTAGTGCCCGCATCTTCCACAGTACTTTTTCTGGTGTGCTGTCCCAAGTGTTAACTGCTATGTCACAGGATGGGCAAGGATATCCAGTTCCCATGCACTTGGGATGCAGTAAATGACAAAAAAACACAGCTTTAATTTTTTTTGTGTCATAAACCAAAACAAATACCACAATAAAACTAATTCTGGTTTCCTGCTTTGGTTTTGTTGTTGGTTGTTTGTTTGGTTGTCCCCTTTACCTTTGAAAAGCGACCTTGGGTTCCTTGAAAGGCGCTATGTAAATTAAAGTTATTATTATTATTATTATTATTATTATTATTATTATTATTACTATTATTATTATTATTATTATTATTAAAAGACCATAAATAATGTGGCATGTTTAGGAACAAACAAAACTGTGCTTTGACAGCCACCAGAGAACAGAAAACCCATGATAATGTTTAAAGTCATATCTATTATATAGTGCTGGTGACTGTGTCTCCATTTTCTATCATAGCTTCAAATGTCACTTTTCATTTACAGCCATTCTGCTCTCCCAAACTCTCAGTGAAGACAGACAGTTGCACATGCAAGATCCTCATCTTAATGGGGTGGTCTGTGCTACTCTTGTAACTGTTATTAACTTTGCGTGCAATCATAGTAGATCACATGCAACATACCTACTGATACCACGTGCAACTTTTTAGTTGGCACATGCAATGTAGGGCTTGTTATTTGGGATCTTAGTTGAACAGGCTCATTGTTGCTTGTAAAGAAGCTCAAATTGGACTGGATTTGAACTTTTTTCTTGAATGAGGATCTTAAGATTTCAAGACACTTAGAAACATTTCCGGTCTTATTTATTGCTTGTTGAAATTATACGTATATCTAGATTTTTCAGGTCTTATAAAGTCTGATAAGTCAATATTCATTAGAAATATATCTATAAATTTGCATACAAATTAACTCATCACATGGACGATATCACACTGTTGGATGTTTGCTTTGATTTTGCAGGAATTGTTTGCAGCTCTCTCTGCACATACATCACTGCTGCTGTGTAGATGTATTTCAGGGGCTACAATCTAAAGCTCTTCAGCTCTGAACTAAATCCAGGTAGAGGTTTTACAGCAGATTTAATGAAGCTTCGCAGGGAGCCCGAGATAAAGTAGAACCTGGCAAAATAAATTTTTCATCACTTTCACACAAGGGGTGCCTGGCGCTCAGAGGACTCCAGCCTTTCTTTATCTGAGTTTGGTTGCTAAGCTTTCAGAATAGCAGAGGTAAAAGTGATTTTGATGGTCATGAACGGCGGGGGTTTCATGGGTTAGCTCACGTTTATGGCCCAGAACTTTGCTAAATCTGCAAGCAAACATGTTTTCTTCTCCAAGGTTGAAATACCCAGCGGGTTTTTGCTGTGTTGCATTATTTTTAACGTTGTTTCTGCCAGCCAGTTGTGAAGCAGGACTTGTAAATAGAACATGAACTCAGCCAGCGTATATTCTGAGAAGTCTCCTGTGATTGTGACGGCAGGGAGTTGAAAGAAATAAAAATCCACTCTAGGTAACCTCAGCTTTCCATTTGCATGCATTTGTCTCCTCTGTTTCTCTTAATTTGCCTTCTGTGGTCTTAATCCAGGCCAGCGGAACATAAAACAAGCTTCATATATTCACTTTGGACTGTAATTTCACTCTAATTGATTTTTTATGCTTGAAGCTGTCTCCAGATTTAAAAGATGTTTTTCTTTCTCATTAACAGTTCAGATTATGCAAGCTCACAAACACGAGTCCTGACCCCTGATTTAGCTTTAAACCCATTTAATAAAACTCAAATTTGTCTTTTTGTTCAAATTATAGCTTTGATAACTGTCAGAGGCTTCATTTCAGACTTGGAAAAAAGACAAAATAACATTTAAATGCTGGGCTCAGTGTGATATTTGAAATCTGGTCATCACGACTTCTTTCGGCTCTAATTGATCCCAATGGGAGATAGTTTTCACGTCTGTAAAAAGAACCCAAAAGTCCATTTCCTGTCCCTCTGTGCTCCAAAATCTCATTTTCTCACTTGCATGTTTCTCGACACTCTGCTCACATGCTTTTTTTCACTTGTTATTTTCAATCTTCTCACAGCAGAAACTCAAAACCAGCAAGTTTGTTTGTCTGGGCAGACGTCTTATGAGGCAAGTCCAGTTACTAATTCTACGATATGAGCCACATTAACACCTGCAGTGCTTTTAATGAGCATAAGAAAAACCTGTTAACAGAAAAGAAGAACACTCACAAAGTTTCTGGAAAAAAGAAAGAGAAACTACATTTTCTTGCTCCCTTGTGACACTTTTCCAACTCATTAGAAGCTACTCAGGTCTCATTTTCAGCTTGTAATGTCTTAAAATGAGACGCTTATCAGGACTTGCCAGGTGAAAGTGGCTTATATAATCCATTGAGAGAGGACAGAGTTAATGCAGGAGGGACACTTATGTCTAGTGGACAGAGTTTAGATGCCTCTCAGAAGAAGAATTCATACCTTTGCTTTGATTTGACGATGCTTTGTAAAATCAGAGATTCCCTCACAGACTGCAAATAACTTCGTTTTTCTTCATTACTATCAAAAATAAACAATTCGAGCAGTGTTTGTGCAGCTTTCTCTGAGCTTCAGTCTCTCTGGGCTGAAAACAGCATTGCCAATTAGTTCAATAATTTAAACCCAATTTCCAACCTCTGGCTTTTTATTCAGGTGCTTGCATTGTGCTTTAATCGCTTCAGGCATCGTGGCTTCAGGGGAGTCGAGGTTATTAAATCAGTGTTTTGATTTAAAGTTGATATGAGCATTAGAAGATGTGCAAACCTGGAGTAAACCTGAGTCAGGAGCTCTTTATTAGAGCCGAAAACAGGGAAGATCCTTTTGATTATTCCTTATTTTTCCATGTCTTTAATCTCAAATGGCGTACCTTCACCGCACTTTAAGTCATTACAAAACATACAACAAAATTCATTCATGGTAAAAAAATACCCACATCAAATGATATGTTCTCAGCAGCGCCCACTAGGTGAGAAAAACACAGCTATTTTAAACTACATGACTGAAACTTTTTGTGCGTAACTATCATGCTAATACCTACAAAAAAGTCTCTTATAGTCTTAGTAAAATCTGAACAGGAAGTTCTGATATTTTGGCAAAATGTCAGATTTTGACAATTCAAAGAGCACAAGTTTGATGGAACTCCACCCAGCTTTTCTCATCTTCAAATTTAATGCATGCATACAAGTCACATCGACCATGAAAACTTATTTAACCCTATAAAGCCAAACGTATCATGTTTGATACATGAGTTCAAAGACCTCTATCTCATCAACATGATAAATAGTTTCTGTAAAAACATGTTAAATTTTTTTTAAAAACATATTCTACCACCTTGAGGATTGTCACATCACTACAGTCAGCTGAAGTTTTATCTTGGCCCTTTTCAAAATGTCTACTCATATAAAGTTGCAGCAAGAATAACATAGAAACAGTTACTTTTTCTTTTTGAAACAAGTGTTTTTTTTGCATGAAATAAACACAAATTTACTGAAAAACTTTTATAGAATAGATAAAATAGTACACAAAATTGCCTAGAGTGTCAAATGTGATTCAAGAAAGATCTCATTAATTAAATAATAAAGCAATATTTTTAGTGGATTTTGTTAAAAGGGTTAATAAACATCTCAGTTCCAAAAAAAGAATTTTTGGACTATTTTTTGTTAGGTTGGGCTTTACAGAGTTAAAAAAAAATTCACTCAATGTGTGTGGCCACAAAGGATGAACAATGTTGATGATTTTTATTACAACCTTTTACACTGATGCATGATATTTTTTTTAGCATAACTATTATGAAAACACCTGCAAAAAGTTCAGTTATTGTCATGATGAAATCCAAACAGAGAGTTTTGAAACTTGAGTTCCCTGTGGTGCATGAATCTATCCTTTTCTACACACATGGGTATTTGCCATGGCAGATCTTGATGAACACAGCAGCCTCAGCAGACCCAGGAAATATTGGCTTTAGGTGGAGAGGTACAAAAACTTGTTTGTGATACAAAACTATGAAATAATTCAGGCAGGAAATTATGCAAAATTGGATTTCCTACAATGAACAAAACAACCCCGATTCTGCTGCCGCTATATTAAATTTCACTCATGCTGAAACTCTGGAAGCAAAACAATGACTAACATGTCAAACCCAGCTTCCTGTTTGACATCTCACATCCTCCTTAGGCAGATTTGTTGCTTTCTACACATCAAAACGATGCTTTTCTGTCTCCTTAATGACAGCTGATCTCACCCTTTAGGAGCACACACACCTTCATGTATTTTCATTTTACAGACGTCTTCTGTTCGTATTGGTTTGACGCTGTCTGATATTTTTTAAAGCTCTTTACTGCTGGTGGGTGGCACACATCTCAAAACCTGTCCTGTCCTGGCCTGGCCTTCAGGCTGCCACATTTGCACAGACGTCAACCCCGCTTTGTTTCTGCTGACGACAAAGCAATCGCAAAAATTCACCCCACATTTACGGCAGGTTAAAGGAGAAAATTCACAGCTTGATTGGACTTTTTGCATTACTGTTTGGAAATTATGTTCACAGGAAGTGTAAAACACCAATCGCTTATTCAGCTCCAGGCACCGGGAGCTGGATAAACTAACACCAGTGACCTCCGTCCCTGGCAACTTCCAGCTCCTCTGGGGGTAAAACTAGGCACAAACCCAGGCAAACTGAGAGACAGAATCTCTCCATCCTGTCCTGGGTCTACCCTGGGGTTTCCTCCTAGATGGGGATGCCTGAAACGCCTCCCGAGGAAGGCAGCAAGAAGACATTTTCATCAGATGCCAGAACCACCTCACCCTCCAGCCATAGATGACGGTTGGAACGTAGATTGATTGGTAAATTGAGAGCCTTGCCTTCTGGCTCCGATCTGTCTTCACCATAACAGACCAGAAAAGCGTCCCCATCACTTCCAACGCTGCCCCGATCCATCTGTCAAATCCTCCACTCAGGGCAAAAACCTTCTCCTGATCCAGAGTGTGCAGGTCCCAGACTTAAGCCCTGTTTCCACCAAGTAGTTAAGTTTGGTTCAACTTGGTTCGACATGCATTGTAAGGGCCATTCCAATGTGTGAGTGTGTATAGGACACAAAACAGTCCACTAGGTGCCACTGTGTTGGAGGTCCCATGCCTACCCATGGATATATATAAGGAGGCTAGATGCATTAAGGCGGAGTCAGCAGCGTCGTCACTGTGGCGGCCATCTTGGAACAGGGGACTGCTCTGGCTCTCTGTACTGTAGTCAGTGGAAAAGATGATGATTTACTCATCAAAACACTTGTAACTCGCTGAATTCTTGATGGATTTACAAACGGATTAGTTTATTATAAACCTTATTCACGTGGCTATGATTCGGGCTGAATTTTAAAATTGCAAATTTTTTGTTTTTAAAATATCCTTAAGTTCGCAAGTTAATTAGCTAAATTTCTGACGTTTATAACAAACCAAGCCGTTTGAAAATCGTTTGAAAATTGTGCAATCTACCGTTATTTGTCTGTAATGTAATGAGTGATCCAGTCCTATCCCAAGAAGGCTGCCATGTGACGAAGTTTCTTCCCATTGGCTTACAGCGAGCACGAGGCATCCAGCCTTCTTATATAAATCTATGGGCCCTCCTAGGTAGAAATCTGTCGTCCTGTCGGTATCAGATATGTCTAGGGGTGGAGCATAAAAAGTTTTTTGACCGCAGCACCGGGAAGTTTGTTGAAAATGTTTGTGAATGTAGATTCATGGATTTATGGAGGTTATTGAACACTGGGTTGATGGATACTGGAAAACAGAACGGTGAGGAATAAAATCAACAAAAGCAAAAGATAGAGACGGATGCATTTTTTCAAAAGACTCAACAAAGCAGTAACAGCAAGCCCTTCATTTATGTGTGGCTCCTCAGGGGCTTTAAGTTTTAGGCTCGGTCTCTACTTTCATAGTGGGGCGCTTCCTTTGTCGAAAACCAGGACAGGTCCCCAAAGTATGGACCTTACCATCCCACTTTTGGTGCCCTTCTTTTGAGGTACCAGACATACGGATGCGACCCATGAAGATGGAGCTAGAAACACTGCAACCAAGAACAACATATAACCCTGCTGTGTTTAAATCGCCAATTAGAAAGAAGACAAATTGCTGAAAGTCTTCCATCGTTGTTCTTTGTTTACTGTGTCACATTTTTCTTCTTCTTCTTGTTTCATTGGCATCTGGCTTATACGCTGTGTAACAGTCGAGTTACAGAATGTACCTTTAATGAAGTGTGTTGCCTTGAAGTGATGTTACCAGACTTCACCTACGCTTCTTCACCTTTTTCACTTGCCTTACTGGTCGGTCACACTATTATTTCATTACTCCTGTTTTCTGTAGCTCATCAACATTATCACAGTGATGGTTTTAATACTGGCAACTGTTTTGTTCATGTATGAAAGGACAGTAGCCGTTCAGCCAGGCTTGGTAAGGTTGGAGTGTGTCTAATAAATGACGAGCAGTTCATTAAATCCCAGTACATGTCTGGGACCAAACCACTGGCTGTGGAACTGAAACAGGATAAAACGCTAATGAACCAACCTGTATCAGACTGTAGTGATGACTGTACTGTCCTTACGTACAACCCCAGAGCGAGTTGGAGATCAGTTTTCGACAAAGCCAAAAGGACCATATCATCTGCAAAACACAGAGATAGGATCCTAAGAAAACAATAATTGGTAATAAATCTGTCTTTTGTGACTTCACTTTCCTCTTGTGGAGCTTCGTTTTGTTTATCCACGTCACAGTTTATGTTTTTAGAGACAAAAACACACCTTCACCCTGAGGTCAGATTCTTTGTTCAAACACACACACAAAGAGACAGAAGAATGAGCAGCATGACAGCTCAGCTCCTCTCAATCTACTTTACTTTCTCTGAGAGCAGATTATTTTACATCTGATAAGACGCTAACAATAGTGACTGATGACGAACACCCGTGGCTGGGAAAACACCCGTCAGCCTGACCTGTGAAGCAGACTTGTGTTTCTGGAAGTTGGTGAGAAACTATGGCAGGAAAAGTGGATCAGAAGGCTGTTCATTGACCTTAAAAATCTTAAAAATGCCCTTCAGCAAGGCACTTGAGCTGCACCTGCTCTAGATCTCGAACAAGTAGTTAAAGCCTGTGGCTGTCAAGCAGGTCAAATGTAAAACTATACAAGTGAAACAAAGTCTGCCTGGAACAAAAGACGACTCTCAGTAAAATTATCGACTTAAAAAAAAAAAACTTTTAAACAAACAAATCAGACATGAATTCCTCATAAAATTAGCTCTTTTCTTCCTAAACAACTGTAATGATTGGGTGAAGTAAGCCTGAAGTCCTCTGACTTTGCAAATCTCTTGCTTGAGTAAAAGGCAGAGATCATACATTTTTGTGTTAGATTATTACAAACTGTACCAACAGTTCAAACATGGAGTATATTTTTGTGTCAAAATACATCAAAACACAACATCGCAGGAGAGGGAGGGAAAGCCCTCGTGTAGTTAACATCCTATTTTTGGAAACAAACTTTGAGAGGACTCACTGTTTTTGTTATTATATAAATCACAACCAGGGCTGCTTCAAAAGAGGAAAGACGCTCAGTTTTTATTGAAGGTAGGTCAGGTTTCAGGTTTTAGAAACGTAGCACTTATCCCTATATACTTCAGCTCTTCAGAATAGATTTTTCCAATGATGATTTCTGATTGGTTGAGCAATAACACATCCTCACAAAGATGACCCCCAGCTGTGATTAACTTGGTCATCTTTGAGCCTGATAGTGTGAATGTGTCTCTATTAGCTCCTGATGTTACCGTCTAAATGTGACAGTGGAAACTGAAGACCTTCAACTGAATGTATTCGTGAATATACAATGTCCAGTTGTCAGGAATGCGCTCTAAGTTCGCTTTTTAAGGATAAATGTCCAAATAAAATCGATAGTCTAAAGCTTTGCCTTCCTCCTTGGAAACAAAACCACTCTGTGCTTTCTTAAAAAACAGCTTTTCCTTACTCTCAATTCTCAACGTAGTCCGAGCATTGACTGAGTTTAGAAACTAACAAGTTTGAGGACTTAACTGCCAAGAGCGATAAATAGTTAGTATCATATAAGGAATAAAAACAGGAGTCATGTCATGAAACTTCTGGTTCATTTCTTTCCTTTTTTGTTTGTTGTCTGTAGTCCTCAGAGCAATGTCTCTGCTTGTTTTTCAGCTTTATATTAGAAATTAGTTCATATTGATATCATAATAAAATATTTAGCTTATTCCTTGTAAGCATGTAAATCGTGACCTGGTCCGCTGAGCTGAGCAGCGACTGAAAATAAATTTCTGAAAACATCTCAGGACAGACGGAGTTCGTGCAGCAACAAAATCTTGATTAATATTTGATCAGCACTGCCCACTTTAAAACTTTTATCTTGAGTCTCATGAGCCTGCTGTCGTGTGCTGGATGGACTTGAATAAATGCCTCCATCTGTACCCATAATGCACTGAGTAGCTAAATCTCCATTGAAAGTTAATAGACCGTGTGTTCTCCTGAGAAACTTTATCGGTTGAAGTTAAGAGAGTTCCTTCTACCACTGAGCTAATCTGAAGTCATATAGTGTTATCAAACCTCAATACGTCACAAAGTCTGCAGTAATTTACCGTCAACTTTTTCCAGCTGCCTGTGTTTTCCTGAAACAGTCAAACAACAAATCAATTTAAGGGACTTTGCTCTCAGAATCTCAGTTTTCAAAAACACAGTTTCACTCCAGAAGTTCCCAGAATATCAGCAACTCACGCAGAATCCTAACACGCTGTCAGTCCATGAATAAATAAAATAACCGCTCCTCACCCTGTCAGTCTGCGTGGGTCAAAACCCAGAGGGGAGAGAAAAGGGATGAAGGGACACTGCGGTGTCAGAGTTTGGCTCTGGATGCACTGACACCATCTTGTCAAAGATGTCAAAGTGAGGCTGCGGCTTGACAGCAATGATTTATCACATTAAGTATGTACTGTAGTTTCTCGCTGTAGGCTCAGGAATGTTTTCACACCAACATCTTTAAATAAACTGAAAATTAGGAAGTAAAATGAGGCCAAAGGCTTGAGGCTCCTCATAGAAGAGTTTCTCTTTATCAGTACTAAATACTAACCGGAGTATCTGTTAGTTTCTCAACCCTTTAAAACCTGAGCCCCAAAATGCTCAGCGTGAAACACACATTCTCGTATACAGAACAAACACAGGACGTTACTCTGTTCTAAAAAGGTTACTTTTTATCAACAGTATCATCAACAGTAAAATACTCACATGTTGCAGAATTAAGACTCGGTACATCCTTCAAAAGAGTCACCACACAATTCAAGCATCAATTTATGCATAAAAGGAAGTAAAAACTAGACAGAAAGAGCTTCTTTCATCCTGAAATTCATCCCATCAAGTGTTACCTTTTCTCTCATGAAGTTGCTCTTTGAGATTATGCTTTGTTTCAGAGTCATTCAGAAACTTCAGTTCAGTTTTTCTTACCCAAAAATATCTCGTTTTTGGCATTTTTGGATGAACTATGTTGTCTTTTCATTGTGTCTCAGCAAAGAGCAACGTCTCAGCTTTCAGAAACCGTTGGAATTTTTCTGATTGTGTGAACCGTTTAGGAGTAAATGACATTCGAAAGCAAATTTGTCGGCTCCAACACATCTGTCGTCAAAGGATTAATGCTTAGTTTGTTTGTTTTTCTGTATGTAGAGTGTGCAAGTGACATGTTTTGTGTCAAATTCAGATTTATTTGTTCAAAGTGAAATCTTCATGGTGTTTGTTGTCTATGTTTTGTTACAGATCTTATCGTCAGACTGGCAAAGGACAAGTTTGGAGCCATTCAGACCGAATACCAAAAGGTAAACTTCCAGTTATTGTTTTTTTTTTTTATCAGACCAGTTGTCTTACAGTGCCCATTTCTTCATTTTAATGCATGTTTGTTTTGATTTGATCAGTAATCTTTAATATAAATTGAAAGTTTCTCCAATCTTTTTGCAGAAACCAGAGAAAGTAATGCTAACTGTTTCTAGCACAGTCTGTGAATTAGAAAAAAGAGAGACATCATTTGAGGTTTTATGAGGAACAACTTTGGAAATCAAAGACATTCTTCAGCTCTTTCACAGTCCCTGAAGTCTGAAGGGAATTCAGTGAAAGTTCAGTCTGTACCTTCCCTCAATTATCGGAGAGCTTCCTGTCTTTGTGTTGTGTCACAATATGCACGCCAGTTTGGAATTCTTTGATTTCTCTTTTTGGTTATTCTATTTCATCCACATGTTTTTGTTCTGTGGCTTTGCTCTTTCTTTGACGCTGCGTTGCCTTTGTCTTCTGCATGCCCTCTTCATCTGATCTGCTCTGGCCTCCCTCAGCCAGAGAATATAGTGCTGACGCTTCAGGTAAAGTCTGCACACTGGATCTAACAGTGCAAACCAACCCCTGTCCCATCATGCTCCTGTCCTGGGTCATCAGGGCTGCACAAGTCTGGCTCAAATTAAAACTTTGTTTCATACTTTTTAGTTTTTAACTTCTTCTTTTTCTGTATTTAATTAAATCATTGGAGTTTTTGAGTGATTGTGCAGCCTTGTGACTTTCACCCTGCCATCCCATCACGCTGTACTCCCTGTCTTACCTGAGACACATCTTAATGTAGATATTCATGGAGGAGCAGTTATGCAGCCTGAATTATTAAGGATGATTTTAATGGTCAGGGAGAACATTCATATATTTTACAGCCACGCCATGGCCCTGCGTATTCTCAATGAGAAAAGAAATTCAGTGCGACGTGGTCAGCAACCTCTGATATCCAACCAAACCACAGCAAGCATGAGTGACACATGAATAAACACACTGAAACACACTCAAACACACACACTTGATCTTTTGTATGCTGACATTTGCAGAACTCGTCTTACTATGAATCTCCGCTCGCTGACCTAAACCACTGACACACATTTTACAGCGCTGTAGAGCTTCAGAGCGCTTTGTAGTAAACATCAGCCACTAAAAGAGCTTCAAAGGGCTCTCTTAAGATATGAAAATACAAAATATCTCCAAGTTTTTGTCATTTTCCTCTATGATAAGCAGAGAAAGCAGATTTTGCCCCTGAAATTTGGTTTAAACACATTCAAACAAGCATGGTAGTAAAATATAGAAATGCTCTGAAATATTTGCTTCATTTATCACAATACACAGACTTTTGCTTGTACATAAAGGTTCAAAACACAAGAGACGGACCAATATGGTTTTCAGGGCTGATACCAATTGAGAGAAAGCTTTTTAACCTTTACTATCAGGATGTCACGACAGTGTGAAAACCTGATAGAAAATGACGTTGGATGCGCAGAACTTGTCTTTCAAAGGCTGTGATGTTAAACTTTTGATCAGCTGAGGAACAAGCTATTTAACTTTAACTGTTGTTTTCATTACTTTCATTTTATCTTTTTAAATTTTGAACCTCTACCTAGAGCCATTTTAAGATCCAACAGTGCAAATGTAAATTATAGCTATTTTTTAACTGGTCTTAAGATTTTGATCAGTGTGTGTGTTCATTTTTTAGATGTCATATTGAAAGTGTTTGTTTTCAGAACTCAAGTTTTGACTTTCTGTCTCCTGAAAACCATAAACATGTTATCCTAATATGAAGTTCTTCTGCAGATCCATCAAATCCGATCAACTCAACCAACACGAGTCACAGCAAAGACTGAAAATAGGAAGCACAAAGAACACATAAACATGACGCTAATTCATTCACAGCTGCTTGTATAACCGAGGCATTTAGCTAATGGACTATGAGCGTCTTGCGTCACGACACTTCATGCCTCGTGGCTGCCTTGATTAAATCTGATTAAACTTAAAAAATTGCCCGTCTTCCCCGCTCAGACATGCTGCCACCTCATCACCCAATTTGTTCTGATTGGAAGGTCACCCCTTTCTTTTGGGCACTAGCCAAGACAAAGCTAAAACCTTAAAATAGCGAGCGCTCCGGGCCCTTTAAGGGTGGTGTTGGGAAAGAATGAAGCATTACTGACCTTTTTTTGGAAAAATTTCACCCGATAACAAACACGGCCCGCGAGCAGAATGAGAATACAAGCATTCAGATTTGCACAATGTCCTCAACAACTGAACTGACATCGCTGCCTCTAGAAGTCACGGGCCAAATACACGCACACATGCCCAGTTTACCTCCTTTATTTATATTTCTCCTGCATGACTTCATCTTCAAAACTCTCTGGTTGCTGCTTTTCCCAAGTTTTCCTCCCCGAAGGTCAGAAAGAGTATCACCAAATTTTTCATTCTTCATTTTGTAAAGTATGTTTCTGAAACAGCCAGCAGCTTTAAGAAGTTGGATTACACTCAAAGCCTGAAGATCTATAAGTTTGCACAGACAGTTTCGACTGAACCAGAGAAGAAAACCCCTCCTTTAGGTTCAGAAGCCATCCCCCGCACCCTGCATGTTAAACAGCAAAAGCTGCAGGTCCCTGAAGGAACCAGGGTCAACAACTTCTGTGGGCTATTAAGATTAGTGCGAATCAGTCCGTCCATTCAGAGGCGATGATAGCAGCCGCGCTTTGATCCTTTCATAACAAGGAGCTATTAAACATTATTGTGACAAGTTACATACGGTGTGGGAATTAACAATCCCCTTTTCAATTTTGACGATTTCCCAATCCTGTGCTGAGCGAGCTTTAGATGGCAGCAGATTAACTGGGAGCAATGAGATACATGACAAGGAGGAGGAAACTCTACAAAGAAGCTTACAACAGCAGCAATTTAACTCCTGTGAAGAACCAGACAGTTTATTAGAGATCACAATGAGTCAACGGGACTGTTTCTAATTATTAATCTACAGTTGGAATTATGATTATCTCATCCTCTGAGAGGGATGCAAAGATTTCATAATGAAGGAAAAACTTTAGATCTTTAGATATCACAGCAGTCAGAGTTTCTCTGCTCTCCTCTGAAAAAAAACCCATAAAAATGAAATCCAGACAAGAGCCAACATCTCACACAACACGACAATGAAGACAAAGAACTGAACTCAACACAGAGACTATGTAGACAAAAGACCAATTAACACGGGTTTGAAACAAGACACAAGTGAAACACAAGGCAAGGTGATAAAACTGAGGCCATATCCTCATGTAGCCAGGTATCTAGGAAATTGCATATATTTCTAAATGTGTACGCCTTTTATCAACACAAAACAACAGTGTAACGACACTAAAAACACTCCTTTCTGAGAACTCAGGCCAAAGTGAAGAGTTTGGTTTAATGGTTTCATGTAGATGTTAAAACAGAGTTTATGTCACGAAACATCACAGTTTTTGACTAAAGAGCCATTAACGTCACATACGTTGCAAAAAACTGAAATCTAAGAAAATACGAAGTCTTATTTGTAGTAAAAGTTGTCTTATTTTTCTTGTTTAGAGCCACATTCACCAGACCGGTTCATAAAAATGTCTTTTTTCAAGTTCTTTAAGGAAAAAAATGAGGTCTGAATTGCTTGTAACAAGTCAAAAAAAAAAATCTGCCAATAGGATAACAAAAATTCACCCAAAAGTTTCTTCAAATTAGAAAAAATGTTTTAATACAAGAAAGTTTTTTCTCAACCCATTGGCAGCGTTTTTGACTTGTTACAAGCAATTCAGACCTCATTTTTGTCTCTAAATAACTTGAAATAAGACATTTTCCAGGACTTATCAGTGAAATGTAGCTCATATCAAGAACAATCAGACAACTTTTACTAAAAGCAAAACTTAATCACTTGCTTGGATTTCAGTTTTTGCAGTGTCTATGTGACATTTGTTTGCGGCAGGCGTTTGTATGACAAGCGTGACTGTTGTGTTGTTGTGTTGGTTTTAACATTGGTGCGAACACTTCTTACCTGCTTAATTCTTGAAGTGTATCTTAAGAATAACTTTGAAGAGCAAACCTCTTTATTGATCCAAACCAAAGATCTCGGCACCATGTTTACATCTCTGGTCTAAGAAACAGGATGATGCTGATTCATTCTGATTGGCTGGCACAGATTTGTCGTCTGATAAACGGTGCCAGCTATGGGTCTGGCATGCTTAGAGCTGCATCCATTTATGTATTTCCCCGGTTATGTTTGGACAAATTTTTTTGTGAACAATCGTGTGTGGTAGAAAGTATTTTTAAAAACAAACGAGGGGGGATAATTGCTTTTGAAAATACTCAGCTATGTGTGATAGGGCCATAGGATCAACGAAAGAAAAAGCTGACGCATGACAGAACCAAACCAGAACCAACATGAACAAGAACTGAGGGAGGCCACAAGACAAGAATCACAAAGAATAAATACAAAGAAACTCCAGAGACTGACACTGATGAAAACCCAAACCCTAAAATTGACAAAAAAAATCCACCAAAGACCAAATCATCCTTACACTTTAACCTTACTGCTTCTTGAAACAACCTAATATCCTTATCACCTCACTCCAGTCCTACTAACTTTTTACTACCTCACCTTTTAACCCCCAATTTCCCCATTAATCACAAAACAACTGTACAAACTGTTCATGTGACAATTAACAACCCTTTTATCCCAAAGGTTACACGTCGCTCAAACTTTATTCATAAATCTTCTTTTCAAGAAAGTTACATTACTTTACAAGAAGTTATTCTGGTTGAGGATAGTCCCAAATCTGGTAGATAGGGAATTTGAGGCTCGAGTTAATGATGGAGTGTAGGGAAAGTTGACATCTCTTGAACTGAATCCCATACAAAAAATGGTGGATTCTGTATTTTAATACATCATTCATTTTTCAGTCGAAGCTCCAAATCTAGAATTACCAACTTTCATCAAACAGTCATGCCAAGGTACCAAAAACCTGCCAGTGCATAAAGGTAACTCCAGACATAATTTTGCTCAAACCTGCACTTTCTGCTCTGAAATTATCGTCATTATACACTACATTTTTGCTTGCCGTCCTGTAGAAAATCCTCCTTGAAGCAGATTTTCTCCAGAAAGGCTGTCGTCTCCCTTCATTAGAGTGGGAAAAACCACGTTACAGCGCCACATGAATGGCTCTGAGTCCTTTGAGTATTTTCCCATCATCCCTCATGTGTTGTGATCCTCATATCCTCTGTGCATATTGCAGTCGTCTCTAACAGCCAGTGGTGTGGTGCCACAGTATCCCCACTGGTTGCTCAGAGAGAGAGAGAGAGTCTTGGCGTTTGTGTTTTGTAATGATGTATTTAAGTACTTGATTACTGAATTGGCTTTAGATATTGAGGAATTAGTGATAGAGGATTCTACAGCACCATGTGTTACGCAATGTGTTTATTGTTTATCCATAAATCCCTTTTGGAAAAAAAGAACAGAGAGAGAATTTCCAGCAGTGGGATCCTTAAAGATATTTTTAGACTTTTACTCATTTCATCTGGAGCCTCTTTGTGTGTGGTGTGTCCTCCCTTGTACTCCACTTTAATCAATCCTTTCTTCTCTCCTTCACTCCCAAACGCACCTTATCCGATTGTTTTCACAACAACCCCTGATCCTCGTTTTTCTTTTCCTCTTTTTATCCCCGTGTTTATCTCCTCCCTCTCTTTTTTTTTCTTGAATTATTTGTCCCGTCTTCATCTCATTTCTCCTTTTCGTTCCTCCCACGCTGACCCCAGGCGATCTACTACGAGATAGGCTTCCTAGTTTGCGCGGCGGTGGGGCTGCTGTTCGCCATCCTGATGCCGCTCGCCGGCCTCTTCTTCTGCATGTGCCGCTGCTGTGACAACTGTGGCGGCGAGATGCACCAGCGTCAGAGGAAGAACGCGGACTGCCGTCGAGGCCTGCTGGGAACTCTGCTCTTTTCTACGTCCCTGGTCATCACGTGAGTGTGACACATACGCAGCAGATGTGTGTTTCCTGGTGCAAATACTGTGAGCACATTCATGCAGAAATACACTAAGATTCAATACAAGCTTCACCTCAGATACGTATGTTTCTCATTCACACATTGACACACATCCAGCCAGCTATACACACTCCCTTCTGGACATCTCATGCTTCTGTTTCACACACAAATTAACACACAGTCATCAGCCTGCCCCATCCCCCATCTGTCTCCTCTGTTTGCTATATATAGTAAAGTCCTACTGAGGATACTACGAGCCAGCACCCTTCATACTTGTGTTCATTTTAAGTCCTGTAGTAACAATCTACTGTGGATTTATTCATAAAGACTTCATTTACTCTGACAGCTACTCATTATGCAATCTTAGATTTACCTCCTGCATTTGCTTTTTTAATGTATTCAGCTATCGTTTCTCTATTTTGCATGTACATAGAAGCATTCGGTTGATTTTTTTATCCTGTGGGAAATGCAACAAGCCAAGCTGCAAATTAATTCCCAGTCTTTCAAATTGCAGTCATTTTAGTTGATTGTTGTAATCTATGAATTCAATGGATGGAGCCTCTCGCTGCTTTTCTGCCTGTTGATTCAAAGTGCAATCAGAGTTACGGGGCTGTTTTCGCATTTGCATGACAATGTGTGTTTTCACTTTACAACGCAGGGATAAAATCAGGAAATCTACTCTAACTCACAGGGGGATGATTTTTAGAGTTTATATAGTCAGAAGGAGCAGGTTTCAGTGCAGATTCTATTTTTCAGACTGGACCCACTTTGTTTATTACCATCGCATCACTCAGTCAAAACCATTTGCAGCTACAGTTGTGTCCAAAAGTTAACACTACCCAGCAGAATTTCTGAATTTTTGGGCCTTTTCTCAGAAAATATGATGGTTTGTGGTTGGGTGAAGACATTTATTGAAGAAAGGGTTTACTCTTTTTAAATAATAATGACAATAGAAACTTCAAAAATGACCCTGTTAAGAAGTTTACACAACTCTGGTGGTTTTGTCCTGATAAATGCACAAACGTTAACACAAATGTGTTTGAATGTCTGTGTGTGTGTGTGTGTGTATTACAAAATGAACGGGGTCATTTTTGAAGTTTCTGTTGTCATTATGATTTAACCCTCCTGTTGTCTTTCAGAAGTTCTTTTGTTCTAACTTTTGTTTTCTGTCATAGAAGTGCTTGACAATTAAATGGGTGGTTTCATACAATGCTATTTACATGTAATATTAGTTATGACTATAAATGTTAAATTATTTATGTTTTATGTAAATTTATAGCATCTTTCTGCCATGAAGATTTTAAATGATTTCAAAACAGTATCCTGCCATCACAATGACAAATACCTGCCTGTGATATTACGTCAATTTATGCACCTCTGGTAATAGATTTAGAGCAAAAAAATCCTGAATTCTTGCTTTTTTCCACTCAAATAGAGGCAAACATTTATGTAAATAAGATCTATTATACCATCAATCACAAATGTAACTGTTAAATATACGTGAATATGTTGGAGATATCTTCACAAATATTGAGAAAAAAAATGTAGAGGTAATTTTTCACCTTGTACTTTGTAAGCGGTCAGAACAGAAAGTGCTGACGACAACAGGAGGGTTTAAAAGAGTAAACACAGTTGTTTGTTAATAAATGTCTTCACCCAACCTCTAGGTTTTTGTGTTACCATTCATATTTTCTGAGAAAAGGCCAAAAAATCAGAAGATTCTGCTGGAGGGGGTGTAAACTTTTAGGCACAACCGTACTTTTGACTCTCTGGTGTGTGGTGACTGCAGAGGACAAACTTTCACTCATCTAGAAGATTCCCTCCAACTGCAGCATTGAGACCATTTTCACGTTTTTATGGTTTAGCTGAAATTTTGAATTCTTTCTTCAAGTTTTTAACCTTCATGCGGAACCATCTCACTCGACTTTTCCCCAGTCGTTCCTCTCATAAATAAGGGATGCCCTCCAATATCTCAAGAATTCCCTCTTTCAGACGCTTTTCCTGTTGCTTCCTCTGCAGCTCGGCAGTGACACATAAAGCAGTAATTTGTGCTAAAAAAAGACAGTTCCTTCCTTAAAATATTCTCACTTGACTTGTCTCCCTCCTGCTGCTGAAGCTTCACATTAAGTTAAGTCAGACTTGGAAAATAAACACTTAGAACTGAAAATATTTCTCCCCCTATAGCATACTTTGAAAATGAATTATAATGAGGCCTCTTGTTTGAATTGGACGAAGTGAACGTGGTTTCAGGGTTCCATGATTTCATTCAAGAGCTTCTAGGGTTTGGTATTGTCTTAATTTAACAGACAGAACCAAGAAAGTGCGAGAGAAAAAAATAAATAAACAAGAGTGTGCTGGAGAATCCTTGAAGAAATCTTTACGTTTACTTTGCGGTTTTCGGTACAAGCCTGTTATATCATTGGGTTGTCCTGTTTCCTGTGAAACTCATCTCTCAGAAAATGGACCACAGGAAACTCAATCCACTCTGTTTTGTAGTCTCAGCGGATGAAGAAACAGTAGCCGCTGGGGATGAAGCCACAGTACAAAGGGCTTAGGAGAGCTCCGTTCGCCTTTTGTGCGAGACTGGAGGCATCCAGGAGTGTACTTAGTTTGATGTTCTTTGACTTTCTGTCTTTGTTGGAACGTAGCCCGGTTATTAGAAATTCCAAAGCAATATCCTAGGAGCCCAGACGCCAGAGTCTGAGAGCATCCTCAGAGCTCTTATTAAATCTCCCAAGCTACCAGGCCGAGCTGCTGCAGAGGCTCTAATGAAGCAATTACAGTCAGGAGAGAGATGAGCACAGGGCCCCGACCCAGACTTTTTTTAATGTCTGTAGGAAGCTGACAGGCAGGCAGAGAGGAGAGGCAGGGGTGATATTTATTTCCAAAAACTGTCAAAATGGGATTAGGAAGGGTAAAAGACACCCAGGTAGGGACGAGAACAATAAAATGTCACAGGACGAGACGGGAGGCAGAGTGTGCCAAAAAAATATTCAGCATGGACACGATGTGAATTCTGATAGAGGCAAAGTACAAATTCAACAGCATTTTATTTTGACCCTCTGAATCAGTTTCTGGTCATTTCTTGCTTTTGTCACAGTTTTACTCACTGTGGTCTCATTTATCAGTGCAATATAAAGTCAGTAAATTCAGGACAACCATGGCTAAAGTTAGATGTAACTAAACAATGTCTCCTGAGCAGTATAACATCATCAAACTGCAACATTTATTACATCATTATGAAATGCTATTTACTCTCTATAAACTATTTATAGTCACAACTGTTACAAATTTTTGCAGTCTACATTGCAGAAGAATTGTGTCAACCTTAACGCAGTTTCTTAGTGCTGAGTGAAAATTTTACACCTGCAAGACAAAACCATGGGGAAACAAAATTCACAGGATTTTTGAAGCACAGTTAAAGGGTTTATGTTCATCATTGAAAGCTTTCTGAAAGCATTAAGAAGTGTAGCATTATTTATTTTATGGAATTTTGCGAAAGGAAGAAATTTATTTTCTGCAAATCTTCAAATAAGATATAAGAATCAAAGCTACATCAGTGAAATTCTCACATCTGTTTTGTCTAGTTCAGATATGTTGCTAAAATCACTCGTGATGCATTTAAGGACCACTGGGAATTGGACAATCTCACAATCACGCCAGATTTTTTTAAAATTCCGTTTTTGGGTCAGAAAAATTGTTTGTTAATGCCAGTCATTTAAAAATAAGTTTTTTTTACTCATGCCAGCAGGTTTGGGATCCAAAAGATTGTATATATTCAGAAATATCCTGCACATTTCCAACCCAAAAGGCACCAAAAACTTCTTTTGATAAACGTGATCTAGTTTCATGAGATTCCTCCGTGTTTTTCTACATGCTGTGCTCACCATCTTCAGTTTTATTGACTCAGACGTCGACCTTTTACCTTTAATGAGAGTAACGATTGCTTGATTGCTGCTCAGACAGCGTAAGGTTGCTCATAGGGAGGGAATATTAAGATCTCTTATCCGAAGACAAAAACCAGGTGTTTGGAAACGTGCCAGTCTTACTCTCAGATCTCACTTTGTTCTGAAGGTGGAAGGGTCAAACCGCAGAGGAAGCTCCTGCTCGGCGCTGCGGTTGTAAACGTGATTGAGTGATGTTTACTGGGTTGGAGTAGTGCTTAAGGGGTTTGGGCTTTGATTCACACAGATGTCAGTCATGCTCGAAATACGCACTCATGCTTAAATGCTTTGGCTTCGACACAGGCGGGCCTGTTGTCTTTGTGTGATCACATCCATGGCACAAAGAGCAAATGTGAATATCCGTGCAGGGGTCTTTTCTGAGTCACAGGTTTTCTTGAATGTTGAGCACTAAAGACAGAAAACAGCTTTGTTTGGATAAATCTGATGAGAACATTTTGTGAAATCAATCAAGACAGTTACATAAACACTAATAATTTCATCAGAGCCAGGTTAAGGTAATTTTCTCATTAGTGCTGCTGTCTACACTCACTTTTTCTTAGGTTATATCAGGTGAAAGATATCTTGAACGTAAAATGATTAACAGGCTTGAAATTGACTATTTTCACGGATTAAAGAAAAGGACGCATGCACACATTACATCCTGCTCAAACAGCCCTTTAGAGAAAGTGAGATTTGGTGCAATGAGTAAAATGTTATAATGATGTGGTTATAATGACTGAACGTCTGCAGCTTTGCTATGATCATGTTTGGTTTAATGACGCTGGATTTACTGAACCGCTCCTGAACTTAAACTTAAACGACCCAAAATGTTTATTTTGCCTTTTATTCAGTGATGAATATGGCATGTGCATCCACATTACAATCTTTGGATTTATTCTGGGTCATGAGCTACGGCCTCTCTTTTTTAGTTTGCTTCCTCTTCAGAAGTTGTTTTTCCTCATATTCAACGTCAGACAGTAACTTCTGCAACTCTCTATTTCAGCTTCCTGTTCTTAGTTGTTTGTCTGCACTCTGAAATTGTGCATAGTGATAGTTTGATAATTTGCCAGTTTTCACATCTGTTTTGAACAAAAATGAAGAAAACTGTTATGAGACAAACAGTGTATGTAAAGCATCTAGACTTACTGCTGTCCTCTGTATTCTGACACTTGTAAACACTATTTGGAGGCTACATCTCTATGAACAACATCCCATATCAGGGCTGCATCATAAATTGTTTCAGTATATGCATGCACAATATTCATATTGTAAGGTATTTGAAATACTGGGATATATTTGAGTCTTTCAATTAAGTATATGTAGCCTGTCTACGCCCAATCATATTACAAGTGGATCTAAAGCAAAATGGCCTGCTGCAATATTCTAATCGCAGACAGTGCAAAATTTTTTGAAACTGAAATGTGTAAAAATCACAGATACAATTTTATGCAGTGATATTTTATACTCTGCAATCTGTTTTCTGTAGAAACAATCTGAGTAGTGAGAAGTGGCAAAAAACAGCAAGAAGCAGCAATAAAAGTAAGTTTAAGTTGGCAAAATTGGTCAAAAAGCATGAAAAAATTGGCAAGTAATATGGGAGAAAACATGGAAAACGGTCAGAAAGTAGCAAAAAATGGTCCAAAAGTGGCAAAGAAGAGACTAAAATGGGCAAAAAGCATCATGAGCCATCATGAGAAGCGAGAAATATATTATGGGTTGTTGTCATGCTTTTACTAATGTTAGCGTTCATTTCCAAAAATGGGTTTGCTTAACAACACATAAGACAGGGAACCTAAAAGAAATTGTGCGATAAATCACAATTAGATTATTTTTGCAAACCATTCAGCCCTAGCATGAGCGGTCGAGCTTTATTTGATACTTTCAGGGTTAAAGGCACAGCTTTCAAGATTTATGCTTTGTTCAAACTTTTGTCAGAAAGTTTTTTTTTTGCGGTCTAAGTTTTGATTTACAGTGCGCCCATTTTATTGTTTATTTCACATCCTCTTTCCCATGCACAATGATTTAATGAGCTGCCACAAAACTTAGAACAGTCATATTTTCATGTCACATCTCTGGAAAAAGATTATTCAAGCCGACAAAAAAGGCAAAATGCAGGAGGAGGACAAACTCTGTGAGCCTGTGTGCTGTGTTCTCTGACTTCATTAAAAGTCTGACCTGATGTGAATAGAATCACTCGCAGGAGATATTGTTGATTAGTATCATTAATATGAAAGTTGATTAATATTATAATCAACTTTGCAAATAGTGTTCATGGAGGCAAAGAGGGACAGAAACGATTAGGTGAGAGGCTGCTACCATCATTTCAGGGAGGATTCAGCTCAACAGAGTGAAGCAGAAATCTTTAAAAAATATCACATTTTTCCTTATATCATGCAGCTCTAGCCCACGTTTGTTTGTTTGTTTGTTGTTTGTGTAACATGTCCTGGCTCATATATAGATGCGATTATAGTGCAGTTAAACAGCATGTTGCCTTTTGCCTGCCAGACACTGGAAGGCCACACTGTGCTTTATTAAACGAGCAGCCTGAGTCATTCCAGTCACTACTGGTTATTTTGAACTGCACGGGTTCATAATGATAGGAAGACAGATACACGACCATTCCTTCTGTTCCAGCCAAGTGGAAGACCCCTGCCTCATGCTGTTACCCAGCATGCATTTCAGCAGTCTATTTCAGACGCTGGGTGTCCAACACTATTAACACTAAAGGTCTCCACATTATGGGCCCAGTAATTCATGCTTGTTATATTAGCTCTAATTAATGTTAATGTAAGCAGCAGAGATTGAACATTCAGATCCTGTCACATTTAATTTCAGCCAGTCGGCTCAGATTTGAGGATTTTACAATTCAATCGGATAATTTTCATGTGGAAAATCTTTAACATACATAGCAATAATTACTTCACTCCTGGTTAACAGACAACAGGAAAGATAGAGGTGAACCATGTGATTGATATTACCCTTCTGAGTGACCAACACAGAGTAAAATGATGGATTAAATGGAAACAAAAAAGAGGCAGAATGTTGGATTTTAGTGTCATAATATATAAGCTTGAGGGGAAAAAGAAGATCTCATCTGGTGCAACATCCAAAGCAGTCCAGCTCTCATTTATGTGACAGAAGATATAAGCTCTGAATTCTGCTCAATTATTAATAAATTGACCCAATTAATGAGAAGAAACAAATCTTCAACACTGGTCCAGTTTTACTGCGGCACGTAGAGCTGGAGCAGCTTCAACCTACAGATAAACACAAACAGGAGAACAGAAAGCATTATTTAGACATGTGATCTCTGGTTTCATGCACATTTTAAGTCTTTATTCATCATCAATCCTGAGCATTGTGAGGATTGTATCAGTTTAAAGCTGTAATGCAGGATTTTTTTCATGCCAATAAAAGTCTAACAGCTACATCCAAGCCCTCGGAAAAGACATTTATTAGAATGCTTATTAGGTGTACCATTGCACTTCAAATTCATCCATCAATCGTTATATAAAACAGTTAAAATATGATATTTTTGGGGGGCTCTGTTCATGAAAGGGGATGGAATTAGGGTAAAGATAAAGGGAATTAAGGTGGTCGATGTTGAGGGCAGAGGTAAGAGTGCTAAAGTCTGGGTTGAGGATTTAGGGTGCTAGGGTAAAAGTATTCAGGGGTTATGAAGCTAGGGGTTAGGGTGGTATGCATAAGGGTGCAAGGATTTAGGGTGTTAGGGTCGAGGGGCTCAAGGTTAGAGTACCAACATTGTGATGTCAAGGGTTAGCGTGCTAGGGTTAAAGCATTAGGGTGCCAGGGTTAAGGTTTTAGGGTCAAGGTGCTGGAGGTTGAGGTGCCAAGGTTGAGGTGTCAAGGGTTTGGATGCGGGGGTTGGGGTCCTAGAGATAAAATGGTGGGGTTAGGGTGCTAGGGTGAAGAGGTTAGAGTTTGGATGCCAGGGGTTTAGGTGCTGGAGCTTAGATGTCAGAGATTAAGGTGCTTAGAATTAGGTTGTTGGGTCTAGGGGTGTTAGAGTTAAGCTGTTAGTGGTTAGGGTGCTTTCAGTGAAGATTATAGGGTGCAAGGGTTAAGGGGTTAGAGGTGTTTGAGGTTAAGGTATTAAAGGATGGGTTTGGGTGTTAAAGGATGCTTCTGTGCGAGTGCAAGGACATAGATAAAAAAAAACAACTCATGCACTTAATAAGACATGGACATTATCATCCTACATCAGTTTCTGAAAGAAGTGAGAAAACCCAAAGAAGCAAGCTGCCAGAACTGAAATGCCAACTAACCTTTAAAGGTAAGGCTCTAATTTACCCACCTGTCAGTACACAATGTCCCTAACAGCCCCTATAATCGTGGGCACAATTATTATAAATGAAATAAGGGATAGAAACCAGGCTGGAAACATGTCAATTTCTGCTGTAGGAAAGAGCAGTCATTATAACATGAGCTGTAATGGGGATTCTTTGACATTTTGAGCCAGCTGTAAGTGGTCATTAGAGGAACTGCAGAGTTTCTGCACGTCCACATTAACATCATTTATCAACAGTGAAGGTTATTGCTTGGAAAAAAAAAACCCAGTAGCTCTCTGTCATTAGAAAAGAGAGTAAATGGACACATAAATCCTTGTTGTAAATGAAAGTAGTTGCATTACTTAAGGACAGAAAACAAGCTGCACTCATAGTGAAAAAGGCCAGAAACATTATCAAGGAGTTGACCAGTCTTCTTTGAGGTGAGGTGCAACAACTGCATGCATAAGTATTATACACACAAATACAGATACACAGTGTCTTGACTAATAAATACAAGAGCAAAATTAATCACATAGGAGAACATAAATGAACCTGCATCCTCTCCTACTGTAACCCAGATATTGCTCAGCGAACCATTTCTCTCAGGGGAGTCCTCATGCATGGCAATTTTAGGAAATTCGTAGTAGAATGATAGGATAATGAGCGTACTATGTGTGTGTGTATCTATGGCAACAAATACCCCTATAATAGGAAGATAAAGGTCAATCCTACCTCGTCTTATCATCTTTTCTTTCTCACAAAAGCAGCCGCAGTGAAGAGGTATAATATAACTTCTAAAAGGAGTTTATCTAGAAGTTTCAGAGCAAAGTTTTGGAGCACTTTCAGTAAACAAAATGCAAAAGTTATGTTGTAGCACCTAAGGGAAGAGTGGGCAGCAGTTGCAGAAACAGTTACAGGATTCAGCAAGGGATTAAAAATGCATCTTGTCAGATAAAGATGCAAAACACATGAAATAAAGAACTAAACTTAAGATGTGTTAAACAAATGCATATGGTTTCAATTGTTAAGTGCACCTGGAGTACAAGGAATAAATACACTTAGTATAAGAGAATTATGTCAATACTTATTTGCTCCCTTTGTTTCTTTATTATTTATGTATGATTCATAAGATTGGGTTTGTTTTTTTCTCATGTAAGAGTTTAAACTTCCATTAGTGAATGATTCTGGATCCTTTTCCACTCATTTTCTATCTCCCTCCAAGTACACGCATGATCGCTGTCCACACATGACCACACATGTCACACTGTACACACATCACTGCAGCTTTCCGCAAACCATTGCCAAGCTAATTATCTGGAGAGGTTTCTGCCAGAGTGAAACAGACATCCCTTAATTTATCAAATCTCCTGGAGAGCCTTCACCCATACTAATCATTTGTGTTCGTCCTTACTTCTGGTTTAAAGCTTAAATCAACTTTATGTTCCACTAATTATATTTTTCCCTCTATAATACTCTGCTGGTCGTTGTGTACACACCCCAAATCAACACATGAGCCGTCTGAAAGGAAATTTACATTGTGAAACTAATCAGTGTTCACAGTCTGCTCTTTCAAATTTACTGGAGACATTTGTGTTGTAATAGTTATGATGTGCCACATTGTTGCACAGGAGAGAGAAAGATGTGAGAAGGCAAAGCTGCAGGGCTCAAGAATGGCTTTCATATCAAAGAGGTACTCTCTATCTCAGGGACGATTGGCCAGGGGGATTTAAAATCCAGAAATAGCAGCATTTCTAATGCAGATAGAGTCATATTCCACGTCTTTGTGTCACTGCGTGAGAACTTTGGTCCGAGGGTAGAGAGTAAAAAGTGAAACAGTGTCCCTGGTGTGTAATCCTTGTTTGTTCTTTTATTGATGGCAGGCTTTTAAAGGAGCTGTGAGGACTTTCTAAGTGATCTTGAAAAAGTTTCTCTTCCAGATATATGCCTGACCAGAATCCACAATTAAAAATGAGATTATCAGCGCTGAAATAAGTTATTTGCAATAACATATCTCAGCTTACTGACAGGGTCGGACTGGACTGGATTGATTTTCAGCACGGAGAAGTCTCCATGACAACACCACGCTGGCTGATGATGTTTAGCAGTGAGAAGACAGATCTGTGTATTTCTGTGATTTATTTTGAAGTAATTTTGGAAAACAGGAGCTGGACTGTCTGACAGAGAAGGGACAGAAGAGCAGAGGAAAGCTAGAGTGATAGAGCATGGGCTAAAGGCTAAAACACAAACTAAAGGTAAAAATGAGCCAAGCTGTTTGTGATAATGTTCATTCCAACCCACATGCAGCAATTATACTACAGTGGTCTTTTCAAACCATGGAGTGAATAATAAATGAATGTAGTTTGCGGCGTCACCTTCCTGTTTCTGAAACAGAGTTTTGCAGCAGAACAGGTGTCGCAGTCTTGTTGAAAATGGACAGGTGATGAGTTTCCACCCTAAGATATTGGGCACCTATCAGTCGCAGGACCCAAGCTGTGGGCCAGCCTGTCATCTGAATATCATCAAAACTTCTAAACAGTTAGATAATTTTTTTCATTTTTCAGTGTGTTCAGTGTTTTCAGTGTGTGCCGTCAGCCAAACAAGCCATTCAGACAGGAGAAGTTATTTGTACCAGGCTGGAAACATGTTAATTTAAGTACTTCCGGAGCCAGCCTCAGATTTCAGCACTTCTGGATTTCCTCATATTTTCAGACCAGAGGGTGCAGCTTAGTTCAAACTTGAGAGTCTATCCATAAAATGGAGAAGAGCCAGGTGATGTTAGTTCTACTTGGTAGATGAGCACTGGTAGGAAATAACCAGGATTCACTAATGTTTACATGGTACTGATATGTCTCAGAGCACTAGGCTGTGAGTAGTGCTAAATGTAGCCTGCTTCTAAACTAAGCTGCAAACTTACAAAGTTTGCTTGCTGTCAAGTTTCAAACAACAGTGCGACAGAACTTTTGATAAATACATTACCCTGTTGCATTGTATACTGTAAAAAGTTGTTTTAACTGAAGAAGTTTGTTCAAAAAGGAAGATCTCCTTTCCAATCCTTTTTTCAAAACAAATACTGTCAAGAGTCATGTCTTCACAACAGTTTGTGAGAGTCCTCTGGCCAAAGGTGTCGCTGTAAATGGATAGACCTCACAGTTTCTTTAAAGCTGGTCTTCAAAGAGGACTCAGAAAGTAATATGAGTTAAACTGTGATGACAAACTCACAGAGTGTGGTGACATTTATGAAACAGGAACTGAAAGCTAAAGAAACAAACACACAGAGACTTGTTTAGATTTCCTGTGGTGTTTTTACTCTCAATGTCAGATGCATGCTTCCCCGTGAAACTGCACAGAACATTTCACGACGAGTGAAGTTCACTGTGAAAGACTCAGATCTTTGTAATGACACTGAGCAGACTCTAAAATGTTTGCTTGTAGTGAAGTTGCTGTGAATGAATCCTCTCAGGGTCACACTTTCAAAAGCTTTCACAAATAAATCATTGGTATCACATTGAGCATAAACCCATGCAAATTCCAGCTTCACATTTTACCACTCTTTGAAGAACCTGTGGTTCAAAACTTTCTTTGGTGTTCGTATTCAGAGTTCTTTTAATTTAAAAATAATCAGCAGCATATCAGAGATGAATCAGCTCAAAGCGTCTGTTTGATTCAAGGCTAATAGAGTTTGAGAAATGGTTCTGAATTCAATGTTTACAGAGTAAATTACCTGTTCTGTGAAATCCTTCCAACAGTCAGTTCCCTGAAACAAGTTTTCCTCTGGACAGCTGACATTTATTTTGAAATTAGATCGTAAATATTATTCTAAAAGGTTAATTATCTTTCAGACCTTACTGAGCAGAACACGTGGTTTACTGTCATCTTTGTTTTTTTTTTGATATCCTCATGGGAGAAAATGCAACTGCCTACCTTTTTAAAAAAGACCAAACAACCAGAACTGTGGAAATCAGTCACTCACAAGCGTACAAACACATCAGAGGACGGTCGTGTTGAATTATTTTAAGTCTGAGAGTGTCTGATGTGGAGCTCAAAGTAAGAGAGACTGCTTTAAAATGAACTGCAACTTACTACATTTTCTGTCTACAATGACTGATGCCTGCACAAAATCTCCCCCAGTACCAGTTTTTAGTGGAAGGCAGGGATTTTCCAGTTTGAGTCATGCCCTTAATTCTGCTCCTGCTTTTGTAATTCGTGGGTATGACAGGGTCAAATCTGACCCAGCTCATTTCAGCTAGTACATCCTCCACTGCTTCGAGCTGTTAAATGAAGTGTGACTTTTTAATTACTGTCTAACCATGTCTGGATGTTTGAAGCGAAAAAAATATTAAATTTCAGGTGGTAAGCCAGCCAGTTTTTGCTTTAAAAATAGTACTTCAATATTTCTGTGACCTTCCGTTGCTTTTTTGCATAACCCTGAGCCCTACAGGCTGCTTGACTCTGAGTTTAGTATTCATATCTCCTCCTGTTTACGGTGGAATTAATGGCCTGTTGTCTCCCATCAAACTGCTGCATCCTGGAACAGCCAGCGAACATGCAGCCATTATAGGAAAACCCAAAAAAGAGAGAAAATAGCAGAGTCTAAACTGGGTTGTGATGCCCACAGTGAAGGCCCTGGAGTCAGAAAGCTTTTTCAGTGTCTGGTTGAATTCTTTATAGGACACAGAGCTGCACGGGGATGAGGGTTCAGACTCTGACCTGGCAAGCTCAGAGAAGATGAATAAAGCAGCGGATAAATGGGATAATACAGTGACTAGTTGAGGGGAAAAGAGAAGGTAAATTGAATACAAACAAGATAACCAGAGGCTTAACTGAATAAAACTGTGGCTAAATTAGAAACTGCTGGAGATGAAGTCAATAAAGTGGTTGATGGGGCTGTAAATAAATGGATAAATGTGGACAATTTATATTAAGAGGTTTGTATAGAGGCTCAAGTAGAGGTTATAAAAATTCAGTGAAAGATTGGTTTGATGAATTAAACACAGGCTGAAAGGCAGGTAGTAACTCAAACTTATAGTGATGCACATTAAATGATGGATACTCTGGTGTAGACTTTATCACCCAGGCCCAACATAAGGGGAGCTGCAGTGCTTCTAGCAATTACTACAACATACTTGAAACAGCGGTCTCTGTATATGTGCGAGTGCTTAATCACGTTTTTCATGATCCCATTTGAAATAAATCTCACAGTTTTCATCAGTCTATATATTTAGAGGTGAAAAGATTTTTCAAAAATGGTTCAAAGAGTTCAATAAGAATTAGGATGGATGTTTAAAAGGTGAATAGGCATGAAGTCTGATGAACAATTATAACAAAAACTGTCATAATAATTATAACTTATTAAGCTCATAGGCAACTACAGTCTGTTTGTCTTTTAGAGCAATTTTTGTCTCTGTGAACTCTCGAACACAATCTCTATGAATTCAGTTATATTTGACTTAGATTTGACCAATGAATGATCTTGCTACTTTTTAAAATCAATTTATGTTTTCGATTCATGCTGGAATGCTGATAGTCAATGTAATCCTGAAGGTAAGTTGTTTTTTTTTCTAATTAAGACATCAGTTTTGGTGGTTTATTACATAATGCACTAAATTCTTACATTTCCTAGAGAAAAAAAGTGCAACACCCGGAAAATTTATTACATATTGCGTTCAAAGATTTTATTACAAAATGCGTCAGATTATTACAAAATTCAGCGTTATTACAAAATAAAGTGAAAATGTATTACATTATTACATAATGCGGCGTTATAACATAATGCGGCATAACAAGCCTGCATTTGATCTGATTATTTTTGCTGAATTCACCCCCTCCACTACTTTTTATACAAACATACAAACATAAACCTAGCCGCTGTTGTCATCTCTGTGCTCTGGTCACCAAGGCCAGGCCGCTCATTTCACCCTCTTAATGTGGCAACTCCAATGTTTTAGAGCTGGTAATGGACTGTATTTACACTTCTCTCTACCTGATCACTAAGAGTGCTTTCATGAGTCACACCACATTCATACACTGATAGCAGAGGCTGGAAAGAGCTAACCAGCATGAACTAATCCCATTCATGCACTAACACCACAGCCTCAGTGAACAGCTTGCTCCTGACCAAGGATGTGAATGTTGACCTAGAGTGAAAACTTTAACCCTCTGATTGAGCAATCCATGACTCTACCTCTGGTCATAGCCCTTTTTAACTAAAAGTTCTTGTATAAATGAATTATAACAGTCACTGCTAGTTAGTATCATGTCTTATTAAGAGGACAGATAATAGAAGTCCAGTTCCAGCAGTGTGAAAGCAGGAAAAGACTGAAGGCAACTGTCCCCGCCTCACAACTACGCACACACTGAATGAGGCCTATTGTTAAAGTTTGTAAAAGCTACAGAGCCACCAGACCATGTAACGCTCTCCACCCAACCCCCGGTTGTGCCCTACATACTCGGACACTGCACCAGTTTGACGCTCTTCTTTATCTGTTGTTGGAGGGTTTTCCACCTTGAGGGAAAGTTTCAAGTGTCCGTTTGCTTTTGTTAAGACAGGGATCACAAGGTGAATTCTCCTCTTGCACTGTGTGAATTTGTCTCCTGTGTTTAATGAGAGAAAGTTTATCACAAAGTAGCCACACAGCCATAGTGTCATTGGCCACAGTTCGACAGAACAGATCACTTTAGGGGTGCAAAAAGAGAGCTCTCGTTAGTAACGATCGGGCAGTTAATCGCAATTTAGATCAAATTGCAATATTTTTATCACAGACAGTGCAATTTATTTAACCTCAAAGGTGTCAGAATACCAGATAAAAGTGTTTGCAGTAGGTGTTTTAGGTTCTACACCAGTGTTACTCAGCCCTACTCAACCAAAGAGCCAAATTGTATAAGTGGTGAAAAGTGGCAAAGCAAGAAGCAGCAATAAAAATAAGTGTAAGGAGACAAAAATGGTCAAAAAGTAGCAAAAATTGGGTGGAAGAGGGCTAAAACTTTGGGGTAAAATTGAAAATTAGTCAGAGGGAAGCAATAAAAGTAGGTTTAAAGAGGCAAAAATGGGGTAAGGGCAAAAAATTTGAGAGAAAATTGGAAAATAGTCAGAAGCAATTAAAATAAGTTTAAGGAAGCAAAAATGGTCAAAAAGTGGCAAAAATGGGTGGAAGAGGGCAAAAACATTGGGGAAATTGGAAAATAGTCAGTAAGAAGCAATAAAAAATGGTCCAAAAACAGGACAATATGGATGCTTAAGGGCAAAATTTGGGAGAAAAGTTGGAAAATAGTCATAAAGTAGCAAAAAGTGATTTAAAAGCAGCAAAAATATGAACCAAAAAGTGAATAAAATGGGTAAAAAAGCAGTCAAGAGTAGCAAAACTAATATTGAGTGCTTAGAAATGAACACAATTTATCTTTGTTTAACAGCATATAAGATGGGGAGCCCAAAAATAATGGTACAAACAATTGCAATACAGGGAATAATCATCGCAATAAGATACATTTTGCAAACTATTCAGCACTATTCATCACTATCAGAGAGAAAGATGACTTGGTAAACGGTAATTTATTGAGAACAAAAACCCTAGGGGTAAGGGTGGGTAAGTCAAGTAGAGGAAAT
Source organism: Thalassoma bifasciatum (assembly GCA_008086565.1). Classification (NCBI taxonomy): domain Eukaryota; kingdom Metazoa; phylum Chordata; class Actinopteri; order Labriformes; family Labridae; genus Thalassoma; species Thalassoma bifasciatum. The sequence goes on from RPOG01003411.1 coordinate 35,559, forward strand.
GTTTTCAGAAGCTTAAGATGACTTCATGGTGAATCTTGTTTTCCTACACAACCAAAAATAAATTCATTTCCTGTCAAATGGAGAAACAAAACCACATTTCTGTCACATTTTAAGGAACTGGAATTAAAGGCTATTATTGTAACTTATAATGAGTTTCATCATTGGAGCTCATGAAGTAAGTGTTTGGATATTTTGCTACAGAGATTTGAGTTTTTATCAGTGAACAACAGAAAATAGAATGCCTGGATTAAGAAAACCTTCCATTTGTCAATTTGTCAGAAGATTGAAGTTTGTGAAAAGTTATATTTTATGCATTTTTAGCCTGAACTTCACATCCTTCGTCTTTAATCTTCTCCACTCAGCTGTCATGCAGAATTAATGTCTTTTTTTTGTATAACAAGCATAATGGCATTCCTTATTAAAAGCTGCTTCTGCTGGAATTCAAACATTGTTAGGTTTAAGGTGAAGTGAAGGTGACACCACAGGGGGTGAATCAAAGACTGACTGACATTCCTGTTGTAATAATCAGCGAGAAAACACAAACTCCCAAACACTGCGGCGCTTAAGTGTTTTCTGTCACTCAGCTCTGGCATGCCCGCCTCGTTAACGCGGGTTTGCTCTTTGTTTGATCTTTTTATGACACAAGTACGGCTGTTTCTTCTTTGTTCGTGTGTTTTATCTCAGGAATAGATTTCAAGTTTGACCTGACGACCCAAGCGAACCAAACCAAAGTTGTTTCTGCTGAAATAAGATGTGCAGTCATGTACTACACAGCTCGTTGGAAAAGCGCCGGGCATTTTTCTCAAAGAGTCTTTGTTTGGCTGCAGATTCCACTGACCTTGCTGGACACCGGCAGCGAGAGGGAGTGAAAAAGAGCGAAACAAAGACAAAGAGAGGGAGGTGGATAGAAAGAGAGAGAGAGAGACACGAGAGAGGGAACTGAGGGCAAAAGAGGAGACAGTGAAGGGGAAGAAAGAAGAGAGGGTGCTTTGGGAAAATGAAAGAATACAGAACAAGCTGAGAGATGGAGTAGAGACAGGCTGAGAGAGGCTAAGCAATGGAGATGTAGTGAAAGAAATGAAAACAGACAAGCCAGCATGGAAAGACGAATGAGGCAGGGAAGCAAGAGAGAGAAAGTGTCTAAATATGAAATTAAAAACAACAAACGAGAAAGAGGAGGAGTGTGAAGTGTGTGTGTGCATCAACTGCAACAGGACAGCATATGTACACACACTGTGAGTGTGAGAGAGTGAGAGACAGACACTCAGAGCAGAAACCACTTCTACAAAAGGCTTTTGTTGTGAAAGTGGCCATTTTGAATCTTATCCTGGTTCCGGATGGTTCCACTTCACTGCGTCCCAGCCTGGTTGTTTGACCTACTTTCTCATTAAGTCTGCATTTATACGATGACAGCGTTTACTCCGTCTGCCTACTCACTGTTTGTGAGAAAGAAAAAAAAAAAGAAAGAAGTTAATGCAATTCCTCCAGGCATCACACAGCTCTGTGCCACAAAGATGAGAAAAGCTTCTCTCCTAAAGGACAGTTCATGATACGGTTTTCTCTCTGAGGGTTACACCAGTGAATTCTAGTTTAAGCATGATAACCAGAAAAAAAAAATGTGAAAAGTGTTGATATGAGACAATCAGTACAAGCAAAGTGAGTAAGTTAGGGTTCAATAAGGCTGTTGTTCGATATAAGTTTGGTTACCAATGGCTAAGAAGTAAAGCTGAATGATTCACAAAGGTAATCAGATTGCAACTTTATTTCCTTATATTGCAATAGCGATTTTTTGTGCTCTTATGTGCTATTGATATCCATGACCATATTGAAGAAAATGAGGGAGAAAAGAAGGATTTTTGTTAGAATTATGATTAAAAAAAAAAAATCCACAATAGAAATTGTTCGCATTTACAGGTACATCTAAAAATTAGAATAATTAGAAAAGGTAAATATTTTTGGTCACTCATCTCAGAAAGTGAAACCCAGATATTTTATAGACTCATTGTACATAAAGTGAATTATTTCAAACCTTTATTTCTTCATATGTTGATGATTATGGCTTAGATATAATGAAAACTCAAAATTAAATGTCTCAGAAAATTAGAATATTACATAAGATCAATAAAGAAATTGATATTTTAAAGAGAACTGACAGTTCTCTAAAAAGTTTTGCTTCTTTCTGACCATTTTCTGAGTTTTCGACCCATTTTTGCTGCTTTTTGACAATTTCTGCCACCTCAAAATTATTCTGAGTGCTACTTCTTGCATTTTTCTGCCACTGTACACCACTTAGATTGTTTCTCTTTCAAAGATTCTTTTCAATAATTTGGCTCTTTGGTTGAGCAGGGTTGAGTAACTCTGGTGTAACTTCTACTTCCAAAAATTGTATCTGGTATACTGATAAATCAGAATTTTTAGAAATGTTTTACTTACCGTGATTTGATTATTGCAACAGGCCATATTGTGATTTAATCTAATTTACAGCCCAGTCGTAATAAGAAGCATTATTTACGTCCTCACTCACCTGATGCTATTGACCCAACGTTACATCTTGCTTTTTACTTCTTCAGAGTCAGAACCAAGTTTTTTTGTTTTTTTTTGCCAGGATGTCAGACCATGTTTGTCCGTTGGTTTAGCTCCCAGAGGGGAAACTTTAGTTTTCTCTGTAAAAGCAAAGTTTGAGTTTGAGCTTGAATTTATTTGACACGTCCATCCACCCCCAGAGCCTACCTGGGCTGAATTTTTGGAGAGTTTTACCTTTTGTCCCATTCAATGCCTGTTTCAGTTTCATAACTTTGCAAGGTGATGTCTCAGTTTGATATGCGATGATAATGCCAAACTTTCAGAGGCTCTGACTTTGAAAATGTGGGAACTAGTTGACTTTACCTGGACCAGTGGACAAAGATAAGGTATATTTACATCAACACAACAAGTATTCTGCAAAGAAAGTCTAGAAGGGAAACACACTCCAGAAACTGAAATCCAAGCAAAGCATTATGTCTCATTTTTAGTCACATTTGTCTCATTATTCTTGATATGAGCCACATTGAACCAACAAGCCCAGAGAAATATCTTTTTTAAAATTGTTTAAAGACAAAAGTGAGGTCTGAATTGTTTGTAACAAGTCAAAAAAAAATTGCCAATGGGATAATTAAAAAAGTTTCTTGTATCAAAACGTGTTTCTAGTTTTTAAGAAACTTGACAAGCGATTTTTTCTTATCCCATTGGCGGAATTTTGACTTGTTACAAGCAATTCAGACCTCACTTGTGTCTTAAAATATATTGAAATAAGTCATTTTCTGGACTTGTCAGTTGAATAGGGCTCAAGACTAATGAGACAGTTTTTACTAAAAGTAAGACAGTGACTTGCTTTGGTTCCAGTTTTTGCAGTGCACACTGCAAAAACTGAAATCTAAGCAAGTCATTAAGTCTTATTTTTAGTCAAATTTGTCTTATTATTCTTGATATGAGCTATGTTTTACTGATAAGTCCAGGAAAATGTCTTGTTTCAAGTGATTTAAAGACAAAAATGAGGTCTGAATTGTTTGCAACAAGTCAAATAAAATCTACTAATAGGATAAGACAAAAAGTTTCTTGTATTAAAACATATTTCTTATTTTTAAGAAACTTGACAAGCAATTTTTTTCTTATCCCATCGGCAGATTTTTAACTTGTTACAAGCAATTCAGACCTCACTTGTGTCTTAAAATATATTAAAATACAACATTTTCTGGACTTGTCAGTTGAATAGGGCTCATAGACAGAATAATAAGTCAATTTTTGCTAAAGGTAAGATAGTGACTTGCTTTGGTTTCAGTTTTTGCAGTGCAGGCCTTATTTAGGAAAACGTGTCTAGTATTTCAGGGGCTGGATTTGTAAAAAAAACACTGCAGAGTCTCTAAATTCCTTAATCTCAGAGCAGGTTAGCTTCCACTGGATTAACAATATCAAAAAAGAGTCACGCTGCATTTTTCTTATGTGGAATAAAAGATAATGAAAGGGGCATAACCTCACTCAGTATGCACAGCAGTCACATGCACACACAGGCTGTTGTTTGTCTTCTTACATCACAAACACACAGACCCACATACAAAGACCTCAGCCTTATTATACAGTGAGTCACAACATCCTGATTCACTCCCATTGATCCAAACCTCCTCAGCAGCCTCTGAGGCGGCTCTTTTATATCTCACTACGAGTCGTCTTACATCATTCATAAAGCTGCTTATCCCACTTCCTTAAACGACGACACTGTCACAGATTTGACACGGAAGTTTCCTTTAGAGGTAAAAATAACCCTCCATAGAGACATACTCATACAAATAACATACACCGAAGCTACTATGAGACGCTGGGCTGTAAATTCAGCTGGGATGACAGTGAGTCATGGAACAGCTTAATATTATGGGATGTCTTCCCCTTGATGTTGCTCGGCTAATTAAGCCTTGTACCAAGCTACTCAGGTCTGTTTGAAGTATGGAAGAGACACACTTTAATGGCGAGCTTTATGCAACTCTGTGTTCTCACATTAAATTTGAATATGTTTACAACCAAGGGACCTCGCATTAAACAGATAGGGCTTCAAGAGCTTAATGTAAATACACCGTAATGTCCCGCAGCTGCTGAGGTAATAAAGTCTCCTCCTGAAATGAAGATGGGAAATTATCAGTGCTTCCTCTCCCTTTGTAAAAATCACCTTTTTAAATTGATTATTTCCACACTTATGTAAGGATCTCAACCTTGTGAGGTCCCTTCAGCTTTAATGTGCATTATTCCACTTTATTACAGCTGTGTAGTGAAAGTACTGCCCTGTAAAGATAATTAAACTAATTCTACAGGTAAAGTGAAAGTTAGAAAAGAAAGTGTGAGAGTAAATGTAGAGGTGCACACTGCCCCCTACTGCTTATGTAGTTGTATCACTCTATTCTGTGAAGAAACCCCTGAACTGATGAGGCAGCAGCAGGGTCACTCAGAGCACACAGGGATGAAAAGGTCACCCTGTTTGTTTGTGTCGTTTTGTTTAGGATCGGCGTGCTGTGCGCATATGCTGCCAACCAGAACCTGAGCTCTCAGGTGAAGAACATACGGAGGCTGGTCAACAGCAACATGAGGGATCTACACACCTTCGCTAATGACACGCCAATGGTAAGACCACAGACTTTTAAGATCTCTGTGTCCAATATCTTCAACACCTTGTCATATAAGTTATTCAGATTAGAATATCATTTTACAGTCTAAAATAATTTTCTAGCATTGATCTTCAGGTAAAACTGATCTCCTTGACACACTGCAAAAACTGAAATCCAAGCAAGTGTTTGTGTCTTATTTCTAATATAAAATTGTCTTATCATAATTGATATGAGCTACATTTGCTACTAGACCAGTCCAGTCTTATTTCAAGATTTTAAAAGACAAAAATGATGTCTGTATTACTTTGCACTGCAAAACCTGAAATCCAAGCAAGTCATTATGATCTTGTCTAGTAAAATTTGTCTTACTATTCTTGATTTGAGCCACATTTACTAGACAAGATCATAGGAATGTCTCATTTCAAGTTTTTTAAAGACAAAAATGAGGCATCAATTGCTTGTAACAAGTAAAAAAAATCTGCCAATGGGACAAGATAAAAGATTCTTGTTTTAAGACATCTTTCTAATTTCAAGAAACTTCCCGGGCAAATTCGTCTTATCCCATTGGCAGATACTTTTTTAACTTGTTACAGGCAATTTACACCTCATTTTTGTCTTAAAAAAACTTGAAATAAGACATTTTTATGACCTGGTCTGATGAATGTGGCTCAAATTAAAAACAATAAGACAATTTTTTACCACAAATAAGACATAATGACTTGCTTAGATTTCAGTTTTTGAAGTGCGTTATACAATTAGACAAAGCTAGTCCAGGTGTTGCAGCCAATGCTGAACAACAGTGTGTGCTTTTCTTGTGTACAACAGCAACTGATTTCAGCCGTGCCACTTCTATAAAACCCTCTTGAGGTTGGAGAAGAAAGTATTTCTCTTGCTCATGTGTCACAGCTACATGTTTCATTTTCAAACCATGATTTATATTCCATAAAATCTGCATGCTTTTCAAATTAAACCCCCAACAAACTGCTCTATTTGCTAAACATGAGCTGTTTTATGAAGACCCGTGTTGTCACTGTCTCCATTTTACTCGGATAAATTATGTGAAACTGGATTTGCACTTTACTCTGGAGCGCCTGTCGTCTCAGACGAGATTGTAACTCATTTTTATCTGCCTCCATTTGTTTGACTCTGCTCTGCTCTGTTTCCTGTTTGCAGCAAATTGATTACCTAATATCCCAGTACGCCACAGCCAAGAACAAAGTCATCTATGACCTAGATAGTAAGTAGACCTCCTCTGTGCCTGATGGTGAATTATGTTGACAGAAAAGATTTACTGAGCTCCTGCTCTTGGATACATATCATGTCTATTACCTGAATATTCTTTGTCTTCTCTGCTTTGATTGTTTTTTCATCAAATTTGTGACATAACTAAGTCTAGACAGCTTCAGCACTGATTGTTGTTCTGTATTTCTCTTCCTTCTTCTGATCTGATATTGTGTGCTCTGCAGATATAGGTCCTTTATTGGGTGGAAGGATACATGATCAGCTGGATAAGGAGGTCAATCCGGCTCTGGACAGAACGCTCAATATGGCAGGAGGTACGACCACATATTCTTTAATTTCCTCTTCGACTGTGATATCATCATGTAATTCGTGGCTGCAGCCTTGTGAATGCAGGTGACAGCTGAGCCATAATAGATAATGCAGTCGTTAAGCAGCAGATAACATCCTGCCTTACCTGCAAATATTATTTTTAGCCCAAGATATTAAATATAAGACACAAGCCAGTCTGAAGATTTAATCACTAACCATGCTGACTTGAACAAAACACATTTTGGAGTCTGTAACTTATTAAGAACTTTCAAAAAACAACTTTCAGAATTTATTTTTAATCTCTGTATTTTATGTTTTCTTATGAAGTGAAAATCGAGAGAGCCATCAAAGGTAAAAGTAACTCAGTGACTGGACAATGACCCTCAATCCTCTGTGACCCCTGACCCCAGTGTTGCTCTTGTGATTTGTTTTCTTGTGGTTTTCCTTTAGCACTTTCTGATCCCTGAGTTTTATCTTGATCAACATTAGCAAGTTAATGTGTTAAAACTGCACTAAGCAATGTCCAACTCTGGTCACCATGGAAGAAAAAGTGGAGTGATACATCACATCTCATTCACTTTGAATTAAACAATTAAAATCACACACTACTCTTTGATTGTAAAATTCTTCCTCAGAAAGTCAGTTTTTAAGTTGCTGTGCTTAAAGCTCCTGTGACTGTGAGGGTTTTGGCACTCACATGTGGACAAGATGGTCTCAGCAGATTTTGCTCTACATGTGTGAAGTTTGCTGCCAAAAATGTTCATCCTCATAATGTTCAACAGTCAAACACATCACTTAAAGTTTGTTATCTGTATTAGGAGTGTGCAGCTAATCACATTACTGGATACTTACCCACCTTTGTGCGTTTTCAGACAGAAAAAATTAGTTATGTTTATTGCTGCCACGCCAGAAAAATGGAAAACTAACATACCAGTGTTACGTGATTACGTGATCAGTTCTGATGATAAATTTTTCTATGTCAGAGGAGGATGTACTGATATTTGCTTCCCTAGAGCCCCATGCATTTCACATACTGATCTCTATACAGTATCATCCACATTGATCAGTAACAGCAAATCTCCCTATAACTGAACCCAAACACAAAGTAAAATTTAATCAAATAATCAATTCATCGAGTTCTCCATCCTTCGAACAGTACCCCATTCTAACATGGGTTTAACAATACAAGAAACACTTTATAACCTGAAAATTAAGTGAAGTGTATGGTATTCAATATTGCACTATTACTGGCGCCCTTAAAGGCTGGGATTCTCTATTATAAATTTGTTGGATTTGCCTGAGAAAAAGACTCAACAAAGCTTTAATTCTACAGTCAAATTGTCTGAAATTCACTTGAGCATGATCTACATTTTGACATATTTCAAAAAATTAACGGGGATCATCAAGACAGAAAAGATTTTATTTCCATTCATGAATGAATAGCATTGGCCATTTGCGAAGAAAACTTGAATTTCCAAGGTGCCATTGAACGCACCATAGATTTGGTCCATGTGCGTAAAGCCTGGATGGTGTGACTGCAGTTGAATGGGAGGATGGGAAATATAAAAAGTTATCCCATTATCTCAGGGAAACAAGCTATGATACCTCAAGATAAGGGGGAAAATAAGTTCTCTCAAGAAAACAACTGAAATTCACTTGTTATCTTGGAGCAAATTTTGTAATAACATGAAATTTATGACAATTTTTTTTTCCCCCTGGTGTGGCAGCAATGCACTTTCATAAAAAAGTGACTGCATATAAGATGTCAACCGTAGTTTTATTTTATTATTAGTATTATTATCTCTCAGTTTTACAATTAGCCCAGAACGTCCCATGGGAGCTTTAAATTTCATTTTCTTGACTCTTGTTTTTCCACTTTTTACTTTCCATTGTAATCCACTCAGACTAAGACAAGAAAATATAAGATAAGATTTACAGAATCACAGCAGCAAACAGGAAGGTGAATAGCACTAACATTACGATAAGAATATACAAAGTAAAATAACATTGTAACCTACAAAAAATATGATGTACAGGACTGTTTAATGACAAGAAATATGTAAAAAACTAATAATCAAGTACAGAATGTGCACAGACTCATTTAAACAAAGCTAGTGAGACACAGGGGTGAGATGTAGTGATCATTGCACCCACTAATCCTGCTTGTGCCATAAACTGGTTTTCATGAATAATAAAAAAACTTCCATTTCCATCTCTATTAATCTCTTCCTCTATATTTTTCATTCCATAAATTTTGCCTAGTGCAGTTTTAAGATAAGGAAATCATCAGACCCTCTCTAACCCTGCACCTGGAAACCTTCTCTGTTTCTCAGTTGTGTTCGATGTGAAGCAAGCGAAACACTGTTGTTTCGTGTCACTAATCCTTTTCTTTGTTTGAAACGTTCAGCAAACTGTGGTGCACCATGCAGTTTAATCATTTTTTCATCAAGCAGCTGTATATGGATGTTGTTGTGACTACATTTAATATACATGCTTGTAGCTCAGTGAATCCAGCATGCTGACAGTCAGGTTGTAAATCCTGACCACAGGTGACTTGGATAATGCAAAAAAAAAAAACATGTTTTCACTAAGATATCAGTGGGATTGACTCTGGTATTTATGCTTCTAGGACAGAATCCATCTGTGTTCAATCCCTCCAGTGCTGCTAAACATTTAGCTCTGTGATGGTAAATTCACTGTTTCCTCTCCTACACTCCTGCATCTTTTATTCAATTGTTCAGGGACGCCAGCGTTTTTTTTTTATTTTTTTTTTACATTCTTTATCCTGTTAAATGTTGGAAGTGTGCTGCAGGCTACAGCGCAAACATTAGCGGTTGTGTTGCATTCAGCGTCTGGCACAAGATTCAGTTGCTCAAAAGAAAAAAAGGAGAAAAAAGAAAGAGGCTGAGTTATTTATATAATTCACACCTTTTCTTCTCTGTTGTGCAAAGGTTTGCAGGAGTGCGCTGTATGAGTCCAATATGAGAAAATGATATACAAACTATCCATTCACTGTTTTGGAAATATCAAATGTCAGTTTTTCCACACTTGAGATGCTTAACAAGCTCTTTGAAACATGATAATAAATTTATGTGAGAGTTTGAGTGTTTTAGTATCTGATTATTTTTTTATGACATTTTGCAGCCAAGTGGTAAAATCCTTGGCTAATGATTACACGCTCTTTCTGGAAACTCATTCAGTTTAGTCTATAAAACAAGGTTAAATCATGAGAAGAGTTTGTTTACAAAATATCCCCATACCTTTAACCCCTTTAGCTGGACTCTCTTAAAAAGGAAATGATGGGAGCTGCCTAACTTTCCCCCAAGGTTTTACTATTCAAAGGGAGCGACACAATATTCTTCCAATCTCATGTTTGTTCTCTTTCAATTCAGCCATGCGGGAGACAAAGGAGGCCCTGGAAAACGTGGGTGTGGGTCTGGAGGTCCTCAAAGAAGGAACAGGAAAACTAAACTTCAACCTAAGCCTTGTCCGGACCAGTATGAACCGCACCCTGAACGACCCCGGCTGCCACGACGAGGAGTCCGACGCTACGACCGCACAGCTGTGTCGCAACATCCGCCAGTCTCTGTCCCAGCTGCAGATCAGTGCCAATTACACAAGGGTACAAAATGAATGTGTCACACTCTGATGTGCTGATTTAATCCTAGACAGACCATTCTTATAGAGGTAGAAAAGTATTAATTAGTTTGTGATAAAGGGAAAATGAAAATCTTAGGCTCATGTTAAGATTTGATCAGAATCCTTTTATTAAAATCTGTTTAAAATGAGGAACAGCAGTGAGATAAAGTTGTGGTTTTGGGAGGTTGTCTCTGTCAGTGTGTGTGTGAATTAATATGTATCCCTATTTTAGTTACCCAAAGTGACCAGTCAGCTGGAAAAGGTGAACGATGTAATGAAAACCGACCTCAGTGCTATCGTCCAAAGGGTGAGCCTCAAACAACATGAATCTTTTGTTTTCTTACCAGTGGTGTGTGCAGACATTTTGAAGGAAAAAGTGCACCTTGGCTCCCAAGATGACACTTAAGCATGTTTTTTTAGCTCCAAAGAGGGCAGTTTATAATGTTTTGATCAGCCAAAGAGGCAATTGAGTTTGTTTTGCCAACCAGGATGGCACCTCAGCACTTCTTCTGGCTCCAGAGAAGGCACTTTAAGACAAGTTTGGTTTTAAGGAGGGCACGTTTGCACATGTTTTGCTCCCAAATAGGCATTCTAATGCAAGTTTGGCAACAACTAAGACACTGTTGCAGATTTTGGCTCCCAAGAGGGCACTTAAGCATGTCTTTTCTTTCCAAGGAGGGCAGTTTATGATCTTTTGACCAGCCAAAGGGGCATATTAGTGTGATTTCCCAAACAGGAGGGTACTTTTGCATGTGTTTTGGTTCCCAAGAAGGTACTTTTGTAAAAGCTTTGCTCAAAGGATGGCATCTTGGCATGTGTTTGGCTCCCAAGAGGTCTCTTTAGCATTAATTTTGGCATCCGAGCGGGCATTTAAGTATGTTTTGGCTTCTGAGAAGGCACTTTCACACATGCTTTGAGGCCCAAGAAGGTACGTCAGGGTCTTTTTTGGTTCCCAAGATGCCACTTTAAGGCAAGATTTTCCCCGCAAAGGGCACCTTATTGCATCTTTTTAAACAATGGGGCAACAAAGGAGGCTCCCCCCCCTCTGTGCACACCACTGATTCTTACACAGTTGCAGCATCAGTCCAGCTCTGGGAGTTCACTTTTGATCCCCTATCCATTTTTTCATGGAGGTGATGTCTAATATTTCATTAAAGGACATAAATTATGGTGTCTTTTCCTCCTCACAGGGTTATGCCTCACTGAACGACACACCACATATGGTCATCGAACAAACCAGGAGTGTTGTAGAAAGTAAGTGACGTTATTAAAAGAAAACATACTTAATATCAGTGATTTCTCTCACTGATGTATCTACAGGCTCTTTTTATTCATGGCTGCCTTTAAACTGTGAATTTAATGGAGAATTAATGAACTGATTTGTCTTTTAGATGTAAAGGGTTTGATGGATGGCATCGGCAACAACATCAGCAGTTTTTCAAAGATATTTCCTGTGCAGAGCTGCTTGTCAAACTTTACGATCTTTATCAACCACGCACACGCCAAGATTGAGGACCAGTACCCTGAAATCGACCAGTTAGACTTCTACAGGTACACTGTTCATAGAGAGAATTAAAAAGAGTTTGAATTTTAATGTGGGCTCCCCTAACTTTTAAATGTTATTATGTTTATAAATGATGATAGCATCTTTACATTTATCCTGTTTAATAGTGTAGGAGTGGGAAAACTCAAAGATGATTTATGAGATGTTGTAAGCATTATTTATCAATTTTATAGACCCCATTTAACTAACATTGCTGTTCTATAATGAGGAGCAGCGGGATTTCAGCAGGAAACACTGACGCTGGTATATTATTAAACTGTGCATTAGCTCTGAAGCTTCGTCTGCTGCTTCACAGGTGGATTGGTTGTATTGCACTTTGCTGCATGGTGGTTCTGGTCCTGGCCTTCAACTATCTGGGTTTACTCTGTGGCACCTTGGGATACGACAAGCACGCCTCGCCAACGACAAGAGGATGCATCTCCAACACAGGAGGAACGATGCTCATGGCGTGAGTCGAATGTTTCAGACAGTCTTTGCTGTATTGAAGTTTTCAAAGTATGAAGGTTTGCACGAAAAAACAAGCTTTCAAACAAAGCTTGAGGCAACACGGTATAAGTCATGTTGACTCATAGATGCTGGGGGTGATATTAATTTTAAAACGACAAGCTTTTACAGTCACGACATGCAGAACCTGAGGGTTTTTTGTCTGCACTGACTTTTTTTGCCCACCTCATATTTGTCTCTCATACCACAAGTTTGAATCGGACAAACAAATTTTCTTGTCTTGTGTTTTGAAGTGATTTTAAAAATGATTTCTTGTTCAGAGCTGATGTTTGCCTGTACCCAATGGCCTCTCTGTCCCTCTCCACAGCGGCGTTGGCTTTAGCTTCCTCTTTTCTTGGGTGCTGATGGGATTGGTGACGCTCATCTTCCTGGCCGGAGGAAATATGGAGAAACTATTCTGTGAACCGTTCCACACCAAAGAAGTCTTCAAGGCAAGACAAATGTCCTACAAAGAAAACATTTCATGTTTAGAACAATTCAGTCATACAGAAGCATCTCTGTATAAAAGCTTTTTTAGCTGCAGTTACGCCATCCATCATGCAGAAAATCTCATTTTGTCTTAAGTTTAAAAAGTTTCGGAAGAGTCTGCAATTCATTTCAGTTCGTCTCATCTGCCTTTCTGTGTGTCTTCCTTAGCTTTCTTGTATATGTTTGGGAAAATGTAGGTTTATATATATGTTGTAATTAACAATGCAGGGCAGGAGCTGGGCCACTCACTACATCTGAGGAATATTGCCTCATCTCTTGTGTATTAAAATCAATAAAATTAATCAAATGTGGGTTACCTAAGCTTGATAACAAAATATAATTAAAGAAAAAATTCTATGACCTTCCATTTATGGGTTTTGATTTATTGTTTTACATACAGGGCTGGCAGCTCATTCCCAAAACAGCAGCCTCAGGTTACCTCTGTATCAGGATGGTGATTCCCCTTCACAGCTGTGTATAAAGACAAAAAAAATGAGGGGATGAAAGCATAGGTTTATACAAGCTAGTTATGCAAATACATCCACTAGCATTTATTAGATAATGCTATCAAATTAATTTGACAAGATTTATTAGCCTCTTAAGACTTGACGTCCATATGTACACATTACATTTCTGCCTTTCAGACCCATGAAACCTAATTTTTTTAAACTTAAAGTACATTTTTAGACACATTCCACATCATTTTTTGGTGATACCACAACTTTACACCCATTTCAGTGTGGAAAAAGTATACTTATGAACAATAACACTTTTAACTAACAACTTGTTGCTATCTAATAACACTATAAACATTACTACCTGTACAAAGACCAAATTTAGTTTTAATACTTATTCATTGTTACTTAATCTTAAAAGCAAGAAGAAATAAAAAATGCAATTCAACTACACCAGAACAGTTCTATCGCAAATTCAACTGACACACTTCTCTTTGACTTTTATGAAGGAATATCCATTTTCCCACCACATCTGAAGTTCTTGCAACCACTTGCTATCCTGCATTTCTTCAGTTCAGCCATTTTTCTGCAGCAGTTTTCCTTCTCTGCCTAATTGTTAGTGGAGAAGCTACTTTGTTGTAGACAGTTTTCAGAATGAGAAAAACAATGCAGTCAAGCGTAGTTTTCATGAGTGGGCCCTGTTCCATTTTATTATCAGAACTTGCTGCAGGCCAATTGAAAATGTGCCACAGTTGGCCCGTGAACCACAGTTTGGACACCCCCTGGTACAGGGGATTTATCGCTTGGATTATTTTTAGTTTCCAGTTTAGATTTCAAAAACATGTTAACACACATGTCTGGTCTCACCTTTTCTTTTACTGTTCTGTTTCTCCAGGTTGTGGACACCCAGTACCTTGTGAACCCTGAGTGGAAAAACTTCATCCCTGGTTACATTTACAACGATTCTGACTTAGAGCTGACAGCTGAAAGCTTATATAGGTAACACAAACTCCTTTTTATTTATTTGGATGTCATAATTAGGTCAAAAAAATCAATACATATGGTTCCAAAATCTAACAGATTTTTGCAGAAAGACATCCAGTTTATTCAACTACAGACTGTGAAATAACTGCTTGACACAGTTTATCTCATTTTATTTAAATTTTGCAGTAACACAAGCTTTTTTTTTGGTCAAAAATCAGTCACTCATCTGATGATGGAGATGCAAATGAGGAAGAGAGTGGCTATTAACCTTGAGTAGCTAATTAGCATCTTTTTTTTTTTTTACACTATGCCTTCTGCTGTTCTTCAGCCTCTTTCTCAGGGATTACATCAGCTTTCATCATCTCCCTCCTGAGGAAAACTGCATATCCTCTCCAGCTGAGATGGCAGACCTGCAGTCATTATATTTCCAAATAGAGCAGCTTAGCTTCAATAAGTCCTGACTATATGAGCATAATACAAGTCACTAAAGTATATCCACTAAATATTTTTCTTTAATGAAACTGAAAATATTCAACGTCTTTAAGGAACTTTTCAGTATGTCATGTACTTCCAGTCACTTTCACTTGGTGGCAGCAAATATTTTGGTTCTGAAACTTTTAAAGTGACATTTCCCTCCTTCTGTCTTTTCATTCCATGTCTGTGTTTCTGTGTCTTTCTGATTTAGCACCTGCAAAGAGAACAAAGGCATATACTCAGCCATGCGACTGGACAAAGTCTTCAACATCTCCACTTTCCTCAACACCACAATGGTCAGTAAAAATCACGCCTTGCATTCTGGGAAACGTTGAGTCCAACCAGAAATCTCCACTTTTTAGCTGCAGTGTTTCATGTGTATTACTTAATGGTTTCTCAGCTGTCACATCAAAGCGTGAGCTGACAGCAGATTTCTTTCACATGCCTGAGCCGTTACCTTAGTGTACGTCTGAGACAAAACCCTGATGTAAGTTTCTCCTTCTTTCTGACACTGAGCCAGACATTTCTGCCTCCCTGAGACATTCACTGCCTCGCTGCCAGTTGGCAAGCTTTGTTTTTGGCTCGTTCCCGCCAACAGCTGATACGGTCCATTCTGCATCTGCTCCTGCACTTAGGTCATTTGTCTCAATTACAGGACTGCACATTTTAAGTTTCCAAAAATGTCAAAGACAGTTGCACAGAACTAGACAGCAGCTATCTTATTTATAATCAGTGTAAACTTCACTGTAAGATAAGCGCAAGAATGAGGAGAGCCTTGAAATAGTGGTTTTATTTTATCAAACTTTGCTGTCAGACATGTATCAAATGTTGAGATGAATCTCTGTATCCTGTAGCCTGAGTAAAAAAATACTTTTTAAAGGTAACGTTGGTTTTTTGTTGGGTCACAGAGTAAACTGTGATACAAGTGTAGGTCATTGTTTCCACGTAACCTGTGCTTTATACATTGTACTTATAAAAAATGGTCACAAGAACTCAGACACAGTGCAGCAGCTTGATGTTACTGTCACTGAATATCTGGTTAATCATTGTATATTTGTGCCTTTATAAGAAAAAAAAAGTTAAAATGAGTCATTTAATGGTCAAATTACTTTATAGAGATGCTTGTCTAGGAAAATCCTGGTCAAGTCAAGTTTTAAACTTCCTTAAGCCTGTACACTGCAAAAACGGAAATCCAAACAAGTCATTATGTCTTATTTGTCGTAAAATTTGTCTTATTGTTCTTAAATTGAGCCACATTCACCAGACCAGGTCATAAAAATGTCTTATTTCAAGTTTTTTTAAGACAAAAATGAGGTGTAAATTGCTTGTAACACATCAAAAAAATATGCCAATGGGATAAGACAAATTTGCCCGGGAAGTTTCTTGAAATTAGAAAGATGTCTTAAAACAAGAATCTTTTATCTTATCCCATTGGCAGATTTTATTTTACTTGTTACAAGCAATTGATGCCTCATTTTTGTCTTTAAAAAACTTGAAATGAGACATTTTTATGACCTTGTCTAGTAAATGTGGCTCAAATCAAGAATAGTGAGTCAAATTTTACTAAAATTAAGACATAATGACTTGCTTAGATTTCAGTTTTTGCAGTGTACGTGTTGTGTTTCCGTTCAGAACTTGCTTCCATCAATCTTCATTAGTCGTGGGAACAGGATTGTCATCAGACACGTCACCTAACGAAAAAATAGTCTGATTTCAATGGCTCGTTACGTCAAAGCCACACTTGATTAGTTTGAAGGCAAAGATAGGAAATAGATGTGCTGCTGAGTCTGGTTTTTAAAGTTAGAGTATCTGTCAATAATGTGGAAAAATATACTGTAGATATAAAATATACACATGTACCTCAAACTTTTTCTTCAAGGACAGACAGAGATTTACTTGTACAGCACTTTTCATACCTTAAAATATGCAGCCAGAAGTGCTTCATAAAAAAAAAAGATCAATTTGATGCTTAATAGATAAAACAAAATAATAAAATGAATGAGTGAATATGACATGAGTCAAGGTAAGCTTAAATAATTGAAGATATAAAACTAAAAGAACACCACATAGAGTAAAAATAATTAAAACGAAAAAAAAATTAGATGAAAGATGATAAAAAAATTATCAAATGTCATTGATGAAACATTACCTGCTGCCCACAAAGACACTCCCCTTCCTTGTCCTTAAATGACGTTGGTAATTCTGCCATCATACAAGACATTTCTATTGTTTTGTGAACCAAAAATCTTAATATGGACAATTGACTTTTTTTTCATTTATTGTTACTGCAAGTAGAGACTCTTGAGTATAAAACAAAGTGACCAAAAAGTCTTGAAATTGTTAAAAATGGTTAAAGAATGGGCAGTGGTTAGTTTTACAGCATTAATAACAAACAGAACTGCCCACAGGAAACCCCAGAATGAAATAAATCAAGTTTAACAAGCTGACTGTAAAAATTGATTTTACAGTAACTGTTAAAGTTATTTGTCATCGAGTTTCTGCAGCCTGACACACACAGAAGAAAACAATTCTTCTGGCATACAGTGTCCATACTCTTTGAGACAAACAAGTTTATAGCTGACATTTATTTCCTGTTTGGCATCATATGTCCACAAGAAAGAATGTTTTCTTTTTTGGTGGCAAAATTGCACATTTCTATTCAGGACACTGCTTTTCACAATAATATTTGTCAACAAGTGTCTTTCTGTGATTATTGTTCTGAGTACAAACAATAACAAAGCTCTGGTAACATCATAACAAATTGTTGTATTTACTGAAATGCTTTTAATGTCTTGTTGGTGACACTGTAAGAGAGCTGCTGTATTTGCTGGTAAAACAGAAAGAGAAAAAACAGGCTTTTGTATAGAAATCTATTAATCGATAACAGGCTACTTTTAAAAGGTTTGTGCCAAGATAAAAGAATCAGTGTTGATACGAAGCCAAAAAATTACCTCGTGTTATTTCTTTCTTGCATAATTGGATCAAAAATGACCTATTCGGGTTGTTTTTCTGCAATATCTTCGTAATAAAAAGATATCATAACTTCATTGTCCATGTATTCCTCAAAAATAAAAACATGTTTTGATGTAATTTCTTTAAAATTTGAATTTTCTTTTAAGACTTTTTGAGAAATAGTCACATTTGTATGACTACTGCAAGCTTCCATATAGGTTCAGAATGACAAATGATGAATATACAAATGTTTTTAAGCCATATCCATCTCACAATTCCGTTATAATGTTAAAATAAATCCTTTTCCAAACTTTGAATTATTCCTGAGTGGACGGAAATGCAAAAAGTAACAATGCTACAAATGTTTTTCTCCACCAAAATGACAAAAATGGCATTAAAAAACATATACTCTTTTACGGGTCATTTTTACCTATTTATCTAAGGGTTGAAAAATAAATATACACCATGAAAACATAACTTCAAGGCTTTAAACCACCTGTTTAGCATTGACAAATCTGTTGTGTTCCTTTTCATGTTGACAGTTTACCAAGGAGGTGTTGGGTCAGCTGGAAAGCATGAAGATCGACCTGAGGGGAATAATCCTCTTGGAGGCGGAGGGGAAGCAGAACCTTCTGGATTTCTCTGAAGTGGGTCTGTCAGAGATCAACTACGCTGACTACCTGGAGGAGGTGACACACAGATGCACTCTGACACATTTGAATAAGCAGACTTATGAGAATCAGACAAACACGAGAAGAATGCACTTCAAATGTGAAAGATAAGGTGTTCAAACATCATGTTCATTCTGAGAGCCAGTGTAAATATTAGTTAAAGATTGTGCTTTACATTTACACTAATATTATTACACACAGTTGTGCTTTAATGGTATTTTACCAGAAATAGCCTCCTCCTTGGCCGTCAGCTCACATGCAGCAGGCGGTCGAGCTCCAGAGCTGCGACACGACACAGAACACCAGGTTCTGTTCAGGGTCGATGAAATCTGATTAACCAGAAGGATTCCTGCCAAAGCAGAGAGAGCGGGAACAAGCCCAGACTTGGCATCACAATTTCTTCTTCAGCACCATCATTCAGGCTCACTGAGGTTCATTTCCTCTTCAGATACAATGAAACACCTTTGATTCACACATCCCCAAACTGTAATCTTTACTTTTTTTTCATGTATGTTTGAGGGATTCAAGTGTAATGAAATGCAGAAACATAATTGCAAAAAGCACAGGTCGAAATGCCACCAAGCTGCATTCATTTGAAGCAATCAGAAGAAATCTGCTGCTGCTGCAAGACTCACTTTATCATAAGCATCAGTTAAATGAGCTCTTTGTTATTGCAGCTCTAAAGAAAGTTTCCTCTAAAAGAAACACACTGATGTAGTTTTAGAATGAAATGCTGCCAAACTGATGTATTTTGAATTAGCAGCTCAGTCTAATTCATGTTCACACTGCAAAAACTGAAATCTAAGCAAGTCATTATGTCTTATTTTTAGTAAAATTTGTCTTACTATTCTTGATTTGAGCCACATTTACTAGACAAGGTCATAAAAATGTCTCATTTCAAGTTTTTTAAAGACAAAAATGAGGCATCAATTGCTTGTAACAAGTAAAAAAATAGTCTGCCGATGGGATAAGATAAAAGATTCTTGTTTTAAGACATCTTTCTAATTTCAAGAAACTTCCCGGGCGAATTCGTCTTATCCCATTGGCAGATTTTTTTTTGACTTGTTACAAGCAATTTACACCTCATTTTTGTCTTAAAAAAACTTGAAATAAGACGTTTTTATGACCTTGTCTGGTGAAGGTGGCTCAAATTAAGAACAATAAGACAATTTTTACTTTAAATAAGACATAATGACTTTCTTAGATTTCCATTTTTGCAGTGCAAATAAGTCATAAATAAGTCTCATCTTTATTGACACTTGTTTCCAAAGGGTAGACACTTAAAAACTTTGGTGTGCACAGACATTTCAAAAGGGAAAAAAAGGAACATATAGCGCATGTTTTGGCTCCCAAGTGAGAAGTTAATCATGTTTCAACAAACCAAAAAGGCAGATTTGTGTGGTTTGCCTACCAGAAAGGCACTTGAGCTCATGTTTTGGCTCCCAAAAAGCACTTTTACCACACATTTTGGCTCTTGGGGGAGAAGTTATTCATGTTTTAATCAGCTTAAGAGGCAGATTAGTATCAGGTGGCTGACCAAGAAAACACTTAAACACATTTTGGCACCTAATACAGCACTTTATCACATGTTTTGGCTCTCAGGGGAGCGGGAAATCATGCTTTTAACATCCAAAGGGAGGATAAGTCCAGTTTGCCAACCAGAAGGGCACCTTAGCATTTGTTTTGCCTCTCAAAAAGGCACTTTCGCACAAATTTTGTGTACACAGAAGACACTTTTCTGGGGTTTTGCAACCGTTGTGCTCTCCACTACTCAAAAGTACTTTGCAGACAAAATAAGCACTTAAAGAAGAATGTTTTAGTGTTTATATATCTTTCTGCATCCTTCTCTTCAGGTCAATAAAGGAGTCACTGTGGTGGACCTGCTCTCATTTTCCAGGGAGCTGGAGGCTCAGACAGATCTCATGGTAAGGGCCCCCTGCTGCTGCTGCTGCTCGGGTCGGCATACAAACGTCTACTACAGTCAGTTTCAGAGTCTCTCCTCCCTATTTCTTCACTTTTTTAATGCCATGGGAGCATTTTGGTAGATTTGGGTGTCCTAATTCTGAAAAGCTCCCTGTGTCCTTGTTTAAAAATAACATCTCTGCCTGAATTCAGACAGGTTGTGGGAGCAGTCTGACAGTTTTGCTGTGCTTTTAAAGGGGGGTTGAGGAGAAGAACAAAGAATTAATAGTGACACAAGAGTCATTATTTCAAGGTTTGATGCCTTGTTGCAATTCAAAGTGTAAATTCTCTCTTTGAAATACCTTGACAAAAACGAAACACAAGGTAATTGTGCTCTTATGAAGACAGCAAAAGCCAGCACATCATGGGTTAATCACATAACTTTGAGTTTTTGGTTTATGGGCTCAAAATTCCTTCAGCGCTATGATAAATATATTTTTAACAAGCGTGCGTGTTTCTGTGTCTGCTCGTGTGTTCAGCCCAGGGGCGGTCTGCAGACAGCTCTGAAAGGCCACATCGGGACTCTGCGGCAGATCCACCGTCAACAGATCATCCCCATGGAGCAGGCCATGGTAATGTCAGACTCTCTGTTTTCACTCCAGATATTCACGCTCGGATAAACTCTTGGATTTTGGTCAGATTTTCTGTCGAGTTATGCTTCTCTTCTACACAACAGAAATGCGAACTGACTTGTCATCAGGGTTTTAATATTCACCACAAATCCTGGGTTCTGCATTATTCTAGGAATTGAACATTATTCTGCTTAATGAATTTACTCAGAAAACCAAAAAAAGCAGAGTAGCTTTGAGAGACCAGCGTGCAGTCCAGCTTCAGAGCTTTTTGTGTTTCCACTGAGGGCTGATTTCTGTCTAAAAAAAAAAAAAAACAGCTCTCTATCTAAATGTGAGCCCGACTGTTCGTACATGCTGTACACCCCGGTTACACTCCCGGCTCTGAGGAATGTCGGAAATCACCTCGGTAGATAAGCAGGGGGAGGCAAACCTAGACAAAAATGACCCAAACAAAATGTGTGTTTTTTCCCAGAGGCTGTTTTCTCCCACTGACTGTGAGACACATTTTTCATGAACTGGATGCCAGATTGTTTTGCTGTTTCCTTGTGTTGCATTTCCTACAAAAAAAAGTCGAAAATCAGGTGTTGAAGCTGCTCTCAGCCAATTGTTTTTTCATGAAAATGGTTAAAATTACCACTTCAGAGGCATTAGCTGGGACAATTGACTGAAAATGTCCATCAACTCTGCTTTCTCCTTTCAATTCTAGCACATATTTAAGCATCTCATCTCCTGTTTTGGTAATTTAATGTCGTTAAAGGTTTTGCTGGAGTACTAGTTTCCTTCCTTTCTTTGATAAATTAAACTTAATGCACCATGAAATAAAGTTGTTTAAGAGACTCACAAGTGCAAACCAGAAATTTAGCAGCCAAAGAGAGAAGTAGAGAGCGATAAAGAGCCATAGAAGTTGATGGTAACCAAATATAGAGTTCAGGGTTCCATCTACATAATGTTTCAGCCTAAAACACACTGAACACAGTGAATAAAATCTGCATTTACATGGACACGTTGATGGACTGAAAATACTATAGTGTGCATGCCAGGCCTGTAGTTGGTGATATAACTGTAGGGGTCAGTCACACAACAACGGTTTGGAGGCTGAAGTAGAGTTGAGCTGATCATCACGTGTAAATATTGAATGATTCTGCAGAAATGGTGCAAAAGATGCACATTGTGTTGAAAGAAAGTCAGTAAATCCAGCAGACAGTTTTCCATCACTGTTGTTGTTGTTGTTGTCTGGTTCACGCTTAGCAATTCAAGTTGCCACAATGAAAGTGTAATGAGCGCGTGCAAAGCGAAGTGACAGTTGTGTTTCAGGAAAATTCTGTGGAGGATACGTTCAAAAGTTTCCATTTGAAGTTCGTTAAAACAAAAGGCTGAAACATAACAATAGCTTTGAGTTTCATCCTAGAACCGTTGTCATGTGAAGTGCCCCTTAGAGCAGTGGTTCCCAAAGTGGGGGTCGGGATCATAGACTGTATAATGAGTGGACGTAACAACGTTCGGCTCAAACTGAAGCCTCCAGCAGATGCCCTGACCCCTGGCGTCTGGCTGCAGTATAGGTCATAAGCCCCGCCCCCTGGTGTCTGGCTGCAGTATAGGTCATAAGCCCCGCCTCCCCATGTATTCCAGATATGAGCCGGGAAAACTTAAAAAATTACGATACCTTGTAGAAACGTTTCTCTCATCCTTACGCTAAGGTAGTATGACAATGTCATCTGGCTGCATGGTGTTCAGGTGTTTTTTTTTCACAATAGTTGACAGCTGCCGTTCATGAGTAGTTTTTATCGGGGATATAAGAAACTTAGGGAAAGAGCCAAAAGGAGACTAAACCTTCTGAAGAAGAAGAAATAAATATTTTTATTTCTCTTTTTTACTTGGCTCCACCGGAAATTCTCTACTGCGCAGACTCTGGCTACACAATGGCGGCTAGAGAAACGGGGTTTTTTGGCTTCAAAAACGTAGAACGGTGACAGGCAGAAGCACGCTGTCCATTCTATATACAGTCAATGGTCGGGACTCTTTGGGGGGTCATGTGACATTGATAGGGGGTTGTGAAATGTGTCCCAAAATCAAAACAATGAACAATTCCACATTTTATTCATTAGTGTAAGAATAAAAACAATAATAGGGGTTAAAGATAATATAAAATTATGCAAACAAAATTTTTTAAATCTGTTTTCCACATTTCTTTGTTGAAGTTTGATGCAGTGAATACAGCAAAGTGCATATTAGTCAGTAAATTTTCTAGTGATTAGTTAAATTAAGTATCCTCTGGGGGTTTTGTTTGCTTTTGTCTGTTTTTGGATTGGCCCATTAGTGTTGTACTGCAGCAGGGGGTCGCCAGTCTCTAACGCTGCTATTTTGGGGGTCACGGGCTGAAAAGTTTGGGAACCTCTGCCTTAGAGGGTGGGGCAACTGATTTCAGTCAGTTGAAGTAAATAATAATGAAGACTTGGCTTTGTTGAGATTTTTTTTCTTGGCCCATATTGAGTCAAAACTTTGAGATCAACAGTCGAAATTTTGAGATTATAAAGCCAGAATTGTGAGATGATATCAAAATTATCAGATAAATCAACATTTTGACATAAAAAGCCGTTATTTTGGAAAAAGTCACAGATTTTGAGATAAAAAGTCAAAATATTGAGATAAAAAGTTGAGGTCGTGACTTCGTGTCCCATTGATTTGACTTTTTATCTCGTATGGGAAATGAAATCTCAAAAAATTCCCATTTTCTTATTGATACTATTTAAGTGCCACAAATAGGCTTCTGTAGAGTGGTGTAACTGTGCACACTGGTTAATTACAATAAACTCAATCTTCACAAAGTATTGACCCACATCAAGAAACATGAGTCGAAAGCAGTGTAAGTACGAACTTTCACACAGATCTGTGATTGACATGGTTTCATAACTCCTAAAAAAATGATCTTCTTTGAGTCTGATGGTGTGAATTTGTCTCTGTCAGCCCCCGGTGTTACAGTTTAAAGAGTGACCCTGTAAACTGAAGACCTTTAGCTGAAATTGGCCACAGGAAGTTCAAGGAAACGCAACTTTTGTGATGCGTGTGTTAACAGCTGAGTTATGCTGCCTCCATGTGGTAAAAAATAGACTAACTCAAGCCTTATTAAAGTACTGTGATAATCCTGATTTGACTGTCAAAGTTGTTAAATGATGTTAATATGAATTTCTGGAGTGTAACGGATGTTTTCGTGTCTTATGAAGAGAGCGGTACCATTCCTGACAGTGAAAGTTTATTCCAGGATTTCATTTAAAATCATCAAAAGCAGAGCGTCTTCGACCCTCAGGCGTGTGTCATCCAACGTGCCATGTCTGTAAAAAAACAAATTAAATATTCAGTTTGCTTCCTACTGTCAAAGGCGATGACGTTCTGCAGAATGACGGCAAAGATTTACAGCTACAAGCTCATCAGACGATCAGTGATGGGGTTTTACAAGCTTTTTTTTTTCTGTTTGTCTTTGTTTTTATTTTTCCTTTTCAACCTCAAGAAATATGTTAGAGCAAGGGTAAGCGGATATGTGTCCAATCTGTGTATTTAGTGTGCCCATTCATTATTTGTACATTTAGAGAGATGTGTCATCTCACAGCTGCAGATTCTGAGAAAATGTATTAATGTATGTTGTGTGTGTTCTTATATTTACTTTTGCATAACTCGCACATGCTCAGTGTTGAACATGAAGGGCTTTGTACCAAAATGTGACCAAATATCCACGTGAAGATGTTACTCCTGTTCAGTCTTTCATTCAGTAACAATGTGGATATTTAGTTTTGGAACGAAGCTCTTCGGCATGCTTGTACTGAAGGCAGAATATTGATCATCAAGTATGGCTTTTGTTCTTGCTTGGTCGCTGTTTGTGTTTCAGTTTGTGGTGATAAACTAGCCCTGACTCTGTCTTTTCTTGGTGTTAATTTGTGCCCTTAATTTGTCTTTTAAAGAGCGCGCTGAACCAGAGTATGAGGTTTCTGGAGAGGACAGCATCAGATCTGCCAGTAAGTGGAGTCTAAATGCTGCACCAGACTTATTTTAAGAACTGAAACTGAATAAAATCTGCAATTTCTTCCCTGCAGAACAAAGTTTTAGCAGTTATAGAAGCAATCGAAGCTGCACAGTATCTCATCTCGCAGAATGCAACACAGATAATCAACCAGGTAAAACAAAAATAAAGATAATCTCCTCTGAGTGAGTGTTTCTTTTTGGTTTGAGCTTCATATTATGTTTTGATTTTTTTCCAGAGTACAGCAAAATACACTGCAACCATTATCGGTTACTTCCATCAGTACATCGAGTGGGTCAAAACATCTGTAAGTTTTCCTTTTTCAAGCTTGTGTAATTCTCACCTTTTACTTTCAAACCAAACTCTTCCAGTTCACAGAGCTGGCAAAGACACCTTAACATGTTATATAAGAGCTTTGGAGTAAATATAGAGGAGACAAATATAGAAGTAACAACCTCTATAAATCTGAGGAATTTGCTTTGTGGTTCATTGGTTTGTGCTGTAGTTAACCTAAGGAATTCAAAACAGTTGAGGAAAAAAAAACAGACTGTTTGAAGCCTGAGGTTGTGTTGTCAATATAACTTTTTTATTTCATCATAAATTTTGCTGCTTTTGGAGAAAATGTTAAAATTACAGGGATGTATCGTGCAGCGTGGGGTGATCCTTCAGATAGTAAACGTGCAGATTCAGAGGAAATGTTTTCTGATGATATAGTGTGTGTGTTTTTTACTCATGTTGATCTTTTCTCCTGCTCTGTGTAGTTGCTCATGGAGGTTGCACCATGCAAACCGTTCAGCAACATGGTGGACACGGTGGAAATCATCACCTGCAGTTTCTTGGTCGACTCGATGGTAATTACACTGATAAGATAAAACCTGTTCAAACATGATATTCAACCTCTGAAGACCAAAGTTTTTGTCTGATGTACTTTTTTTTAATTTCTACTTGCTATTAGGGATCAGTACGACCGAATAAGCATAAAAACTAAATTTGGTCTTTGTACAGGAAGTTAAATTTTTAGTGTTATTAGACAACTACTAGTTTTTAGTTATAAGTGTTATTGTTAATAACTACTCTTTTTTCTCACTGAAATGGGTGTAAAGTTGTGTTATCACCAAAAGATGAAATTGGAAGTGTCTCTAAATATGGCTAATAAATTAAAGATTTAAAACATGAAGTTTCGTGGGTCTGAGAGAGAAAAATGTAATGCCCACATGTGATGATGCCAGGTCTTAGAAGAGGTTAAGGGGCTCCTTAGGGTTAATTTTACTTCAACTTGCTGTGCAAATTTGGAAAATGTACGCCAAAAAAAATCCTTTCAGACAGTTCACCTCTTGAACAATCTGAGTATAAGGCATAGAAATATTTGTTTTCATTGGATTTTAGGTTAAGCTTGTACTTTCTGGTTCAATATTTTTTGTCAAATCTTCCTGAGTATAAACTCATTTTCACCATATCATGGTGGATCTAAAATAAGCAAAACACCAAGGGCCTGATCTACTAAAGGTTTAAATGTATAAGAACTTGTGCAAACTTGATAGCGCACAAAGCAAATGAACTAAGAAATTAGCAATTTTTTAAGTGTAAGTGTTTGCCTTCATAACTATGCAGATTATCAGAATACTAGGAGGAGGAGATGCAAATGTAGCTATTTAGCACCTGAAGCTGATTACAGCCAGTGTTTTTGCGTCCACATTTAGCACGTTTGAGAGGCAGTTGCAAACTTGCACGGTGTTACACACAAATGTGTGGTAGCCCGGAAGACCAATAGGAAAAAATGTTTCAAAAAGCGCAAAATTATGTTTCACAAAAACAATAAATTTCTTAACTTCCTCAGACCTGGCATCCACATATGTAGAGATTACATCTCTGCCTCTCAGACCCATGAAAATTCATTTGTTAAAACTTTAATCTATGAGCCACATTTAGAGACACTTCCCACGTTTTCGTTTGGTGATATCACAACTGCAAACCCATTTCAGTGTGAAAAAAAGTGTTGTTAGGAACAATAACACATCTGTCTAAAAACTACTAGCTGACCAATAACACTAAAAAGATCATTTCCTCCACAAATACCAAGTTTAGTGTTTATGCCTCTTGGGCCTTCCTGATCCTAAATAGCAAGGAGAAACAAAAAAATACACATAAGATAAAGGCTTGGGTCACAGTTAAATCTCACAAAACACCAAAACCAAAGAAACCAAAAAGCAAAAACTTAATCAATGAATAATTGAATTTAATGCTGTTGCTGGTAAATCTGACATTGATCTGACTTAAATGGCCAGAGCTAGTCCAAAAAAAAGGCAAATATTTCATCTGCCACCTCAAAGTATAATAAAAAAGTTGTTTTGCATTAGTGTTATGAGGATGACTTAGGTACCAATGATTCAATGTTCATGTCTTGATCTTTTTCCACAGAACACCTTCTGGATGGGTCTGGGCTGCAGCACTCTCTTCCTGCTCCCCAGCATCATCCTGGCCGTAAAACTAGCAAAATATTACCGCAGAATGGACACAGAGGACGTTTACGACGAGTGAGTCATTGTTTTTGAGCTACTTATTCCACTACTTCTTAAAAAATGTTTATGAAGTGTTATACCATTAGAATAAGATTAGAAATCCTCTGGAAACACTGAGAATGGTTGCAGGATACCTTTCTTTTCCTTCAGCTTTTCCTGCAAATAGTGTTTCACAAAAGATGAAGTCAAAGGTCCCATGTAACAGTGTTTTAGCACTTTACACAACATTTTCATGGGACCTTTGACCTTTCATCCTCTCTTTCTTTTACTTGCTTGAAGATTTGTCTTCTCCTTTGTTATTTGTGATACTTTTTGTTGCCATTTTATTGTTAAAAAGTTAAGTTTTAGCTTTAATATGACGTTGATAGAGTTTCTTAGCCCTGCTGATTTGTTGTTGATTTGTTTTCTCTTCCTTTTCTCTTCCTTGTAGTTCCTCTGTGTCTGGGACTTGGCATTTTACTTTGTGATAACCATTTCTACTATTTCCATCTTCCATATCTTTCATTTTTTTGTCATTCTTCTCCCTGTCAAGCACTCGGCACTTTACAAAAACATTGACAAACTTGTCAATAGATATATTTCTTCTTTATGGACCTTTGGCTCACTCTGAACTTAAATCTTCGGGCTCAACATCTCGGTCGTCGTTGTTGGTTCTCGCTGTGTGATCTGTGCTGGATCGCAGGCATCTTTCTGACGCACACCTGAACATTTCAGTAACATTTTTTGTTGTTTTTCTTTTTGTTTATCTTCATAGCATTGAGACAATTCCCATGAAAACGTAAGACATCTCACCCACCTGCTTCTCCCTCTCCACTTCTCTCACTCTGTGCTTTTCTCTGGATCTTGTACATAGAACTGTTTACTAAATTCTTGGTGCTGGTTTACGTTTTTAAGCTTGGAAATGCTCTTATGGGTGGATGATGTGGCTTCTTGTTGTGTGCTACCTTTAAAAAGTGTCCCTTACCTTTTCTGAAGGGCTCTTGCAATCATTACCTTACAAATCCACCTGTCTTTTGTAACTTACAGTGTAAATAAAAACGCTATGATTTATACTCTAAATATATCTATCTAATAACATTCTTGAAAAGTTTGACTACTCCAAAAGATCATTTTTACTCTCAAAGTTTTATCAGCATGCTGTGTCTCTCTCATTACATTTTTCATCCCTTTTTTGTATACGATATTTTGTTTTCAGTATGGAAATTGGTAATAATGGTTATCATAGTGAGCGCTCACAAGGTATCCCAAATCCTTTGATGACAAGGTAAACATGAGAATGATCTGTCAGTGCATGTTGTGGGAGGTGGAGGCATGCGGTGGGAAGTGGGTTTTCTTTTCTAAGCACGGTGACGCGGCCGGGAACGCTGCATGCCTTTGAGGGTGTTGGTTCACCACAC